>JBBBDQ010000357.1:7007500-7277500 GCA_037127315.1 Ascarosepion bandense | reverse complement strand
TATATATATATATATATATATATATATATATATATATAAAACATAATACTTTTGGTATACAATCCAGGTACATTCCGATAGAGACGAACTCAAGAGAACTCAATGTTAAATTCATTTATTTAATTTAACTGAGTAATATAATTTATAAAAGATTCTAGATTATTACAATGGGTAATACATATTTCACCGCGTCCTGTAACATGTAACATCAGAACGCGGTAAAACATGTATTACCCATTGTCAGTCAGTCAGTTAAGTGTAATACGTGATACACGCTTGGGCGATCATGTCTCGAAAGAGACATGACTGACTGGGCAGAAGATTATCCCGCAGTAAGTTAACAAAATCTTTTATAAATTATATATATATATATATATATATATATATATATATATATATATATATAGCTTATAACCACTTGAAATGACGTGTTGAGTTTATTTAATATATATATATATATATATATATATATATATATATATATAAAGGAAAACTCAACACGTCATTTCAAGTGGTTATAAGCTATAGTTCATTTCTACCAAATGGAAGAAATATTGTAAGGTTTGATGAAATGAGCTAATTAGCTAA
The DNA here is from genome assembly GCA_037127315.1 of Ascarosepion bandense. Lineage (NCBI taxonomy): Eukaryota > Metazoa > Mollusca > Cephalopoda > Sepiida > Sepiidae > Ascarosepion > Ascarosepion bandense. Next base: position 7,276,912 of record JBBBDQ010000357.1, on the reverse strand, counting down.
TAGAAATGAACTATAGTTTATAACCACTTGAAATGACGTGTTGAGTTTTCCTTTATAAATATAATTTGCTCTGGATAACATCCATTGAGCTCTCTATATAGATATAACACTTACTACTGGACATCTATACCTACATTTCCCTGTTTAGGATGTGGTTTCCGGCTTTCTCTTTTCCAATCTTTTCACTTTTCTTTTTCTTATTTTTTTTTCAATTGGAGTAGATAGACTAAACTATTGCCCGGTTCACACTCCACCCACGTCTATTGAACAGGTGAAGAGGCTCATCCCTTGTTTCCTGTTTAGGATGCGGTTTCCGGTTTTCTCTTTTCCAATCTTCTCACTTTTTTTTCTCAATTGGAGTTGATAGACTAAACTATCGCCCGGTTCACACTCCACCCACGTCTATTGTACAGGTGTACAGGCTCATCCCTTGCTCCCTGTTTAGGATGTGTTTTCCGGCTTTCTCTTTTCCAATCTTTTCACTTTTCTTTTTCTTCATTTTTTTTTTCAATTGGAGTAGATAGACTAAACTATCGCTCGGTTCACACTCCACCCACGTCTATTGTACAGGTGTACAGGCTCATCCCTTGTTCCCTGTTTAGGATGTGGTTTCCGGCTTTCTCTTTTCCAATCTTTTCACTTTTCTTTTTCTTATTTTTTATTTTTATTTTTTTTCAATTGGAGTAGATAGACTAAACTATCGCCCGGTTCACACTCCACCCACGTCTATTGTACAGATGTAGAGGCGCATCACTTTTTCCCTGTTTAGGATGTGATTTCTGGCTTTCTCTTTTCCAAATCTTTTCACTCTTGCGTAGCCCCCTGCACATCAGTGGCGTTACCGCCTTGCTCGGGGTGATATGATTAAAGAAAAAAAAATATATATATACATTCCTTTCTTCTATTAATATCTACCTTTTATGAAATAAGGATACTTATACTAACTTAACCCACAATTTTTTTCTAAAAGTATCTATATATATATTTTCCCAGCACCTAAAACATTTTTTTAAGTATTTTTTTTAAAAAGTTTTAATTTTTTAAAAATCTTTTAATAAATTTTATTAATTTTATTTTTAATTTAAATCTAGGTTTATAATTCATTAGATTAATTTAATTAAATTTAAATAAATCACATATCAGCTTTTCCCCAAATAAAGTTTTTTCTAAAAATCTTTTTTCTAATACTTTAACCCAATTATAAACGTTAGTTTTGTTAACACGTACCTAACATCTCTACAAATATGAAATTTTTCTTTTTTCTTTTCTTTTTCCTTTTACCTCCCTCCTTTTTCCATTTTGTTTAGCTCACTTCTCAGTCAAACACCACTTCCTATTTCTTCCGTTAACCCCCTTCCCATTTGTAAAGCTAGACAAAGCCAAATTTTTTAGTTTTTCACTTACAACACAATCTAAAACTAATGTTGTCGAAAATCTAAAAATAGACATTAATTGCTATCTAGTTTTTTGTGACGTAAATTTTTGAACTTCCGCCAGTAAAATCTTAATTTTTTTATTTCATTTTTTTATTTCATTTTGAGTCTTTATAGTTGCCGAAGAGATGTGAAATCTCTCTTAGGGATTTCATGTTGAAATGATCATTCAACTGTTTTGAACTTCGAAATTTATTTTAGCATTTTATCATATATATATATATATATATATATATATATTGTGTATTTGATTAAGAATCTATCTTTTATGCAGGTTTCATTTAAATTGACAGACAAGGTATTATCATTAATTTTAAATATAATTTTCCATGTTTTCTTATTGTTTTTATTTTTCGGAACTCAAATTATATAAGAATTGTCCAAAGGATTTGTATTTCCGAGCGCTTTCTGGTATATTTTTAGTCATTATCAAGTATGAATCTTGTTTTACTTGTACCTAAATATGTGTAAACTTTATGGATATAGTGCCATAACATAGTCATGTAAATAAAGGTTTCGATTTAAAATTCCTAGCACCTGAAGAAAGCCGGAGCGTACAACGGCGGAAACGTTGTAAATATGGCAATAAAGATGAGGACAACAGTCTGAACAATGTAAATTATGTAAACACTACCTCATAGCAGAAGTATAAACAAATACTGGCGATGGTTACTTTGATATTTATCTATATTACTCCCACAATAATTCCAGACAGTCTTTAATTAACGGCCATGTGCTTTTAATTCATATCATGACTAAAGCTATCAATTACTTTTAGTTACTTGACAAAAACGTCCTGAAGCGACTAGACTAATCATGAAAATTTGACTTGCCACTTGTTAAATATTAAGAAACACATTTTGAAGGCATTCACACCCACAATATTTACGGCCCTATCACGTTGAAATACCGGTTCTCATACGATCACCGAAGTTAAGCAACACTGAGCCTGATCAGAACCTGTATGGGTGATCGCTTGGTAATAGCAGGTGCTGTAAGCTTGAAAGTGTGAGTGGCATAGTAGATAATCTACGGCTATATTTTTTTGAATGCACCGTTTCCCTTCCGATCACCGAAGTTAAGCAACATCAAGCTTGGTCCATATACTTAAATGGGTGACCATTTGGGAATATCCAGGTGCTGCAAACGTAATGACCAAGAATGGTTCACCGGTCCTCCAGGTTTGGGGGTTGGGTGCAGCGCTAACAACCCTGCCCCGTAAAAAACAGTTTGTTACAGCAACAAAAAGTTGCTGCCCTATGCACCATTGGGTGTGATGGATAAATGATAATAATAGATTTTTAATCCTAGTTCCAATTCTATTTGGGTTTGTTATATTCACTGATGAGCAAATACTCTTAGAAAATATATGAACCCATTTCTGCCCCTTCCCACAACCAGTTATGGTTTGATTTGTAAAACCTGTATTAATAAAACCATTATTATCTAAAGAAATTTAATCAAAATACAATTGCGTACAAAATATTTACATTTCAATATAAAATGATCTGTAGGGATTGATGCAGAAACAAAAACAACCAACCAAAATTCAAACGCACGAAATTTAAAAATATGTTTTTAAATATACGAGAAAAGACTTATTTATACATGATTTCTTAATCTTTAAACTTTTGTTAGTACTGTAAGGAATTCTTACATCGTAAGCAAACTGGATCTTCAAACAACCGATTTAAAATGTTATCCAGATATCATTTACTTTTTTAAAAAAACATCTTTTTTTTTTTGTTAATCTTATTAAGAGATCAATATTAAAGAATTCACAGTTTAGTCCCATATCTAAAAAGAAAAAAAAACTATAGCAGTGGTTGGTTGGTTGTTTTGTTTTTATGGCATATCAACCTCGGCGGGTCATTTATTGCCAACTAAATTTTATTTATTTAATGCTGGTAATACCTTTTCCTTTCAACAATTTATTGTTGTTTTTTTATATAAGTTTTGTGTCTAGTAATACTTTTTTCTTTTTGATCAACAAGATTTATTGGGATTAGTTTTTAAGGGCAGAGTCCCCAAGTCCTACCCTGTTATTTAACCCATAACTGGAGGGAAGGGACGGATTAATACCTTTCCCAAGGGTACCATAAGTGAATGCAGGGTATTCAACTAGAATTCGAACTCGGCTTACCAATTTCTCTTTCCGAGCCGATATCCACTGCACGACAAGGCTCATCCGTCACTAAACTATGTTATCCGCTGCCTTCCTCTGTCTGTCCTTCCTTCTATCTGACCAGTCAGTATCAGGTTCTCCAGGCTCTCTTTCCTCATTGCATGTCCCAGGAACTTCAGTTGTATCTTCCTGATGCTCGGGTACCTCGACATCTGAGCTGCGCTTAGACAATCCTTTGCGCACTGCCACTGGTGCACCAGGGGTTACATAAGAGGTGAGTGATGAAAAAGAGGATCAAGTTACAGGGGAGTCAGAGAATTGGTAAGAAAAGGACGAGAATACATGTGTGAAGAGGGACGCATGAGGGTGGAGTAGAAAGGAAGAAAACCTGATACAAGGGTTGTCATAGAAATGATATGAATTAAGACGAGAAGAGATGGCAATTGCCTTTGCATTTAAATTCTTAGAGACTGTAGCTTCCAGACAAGAAAGTATACAGAAAGGAATTCCACAGTGGGAAATGCGAACAAAGAAGCTATTAGAGTAGAAGTTGCGGTTGCAATTGATTAGTATTACTGTTAAAGGGTGGGTTATTTTGTTTTTATGGCAGATCAACCTCGGTGGGTCATTTATTGCCAACTAAACTTTATCTATTTATTGCTGGTAATACCTTTTCCTTTCAACAATTTATTGTTGTTTTATGCAAGTTTTTGTGTCTAGTAATACATTTTTCTTTTCGTGTATGAAGATTCATTGGGATTTGTTTTTAAAGTCCTACCCTTGTTATTTAACCCATAACTGAAGGAGGAGGGTCAGATTAATACCTTTCCCAAGGGTACCAGTGCTTAAGTGAATGCAGGGTATTCAACTGGAATTCAAACTCGGCTTACCAATTTCTCTTTCCGAGCCGATATCCACTGCACGACAAGGCTCATCCGTCACTAAACGCTTACAGCACCTGGTATTCCCAAGCTGTCACCCATCTAAGTACTGACCAGGCTCAACGTTGCTTAACTTCGGTGATCGAGCAATTATAGCAGTAATTGTAAAACAATTTTAACAAGTTATACTTTACGATCACATGTTTGTAATTACTAAATATGTCATGGCGATTTTCTAAACGTAGCTTATATATGCCACAAAGCTAAAAATGTCGAGCATTACTGAGAAACGAACTCACTATTCAGCCGTAATTGACCTAGCGAGATAAGCTTGCTAGCAGTTACAACACGTCGAAGTGCCCTGATTTACTAAGGGTAGATTTGATGTGTCACACATAAGGAAAAAAGACTTGGAAAATTAAATCCAGGACAGATTGAAGGCATGATGGACAGAGGTAAACAATACATAATCTTGCAGTCTCGGACAAATGCATGACGGGAAAAGATTTAGAAGAGATAACAAAGAGACAAAATTTATTAAGAGCTACAAAGGATAAGAAACTGTGCAAAGCCAATCTCGTCATTGTTCTGAAGGATCACGGCATTTCAAAGATGAACCTGGTCTTCTTCATCTATGTGCCTTGTCCTTTCAGAACATAGACGATCAAAGCCTTCCACGTCTCCCTATCCCTGGTGGATAATAGCATGCTTATTACTGTAACATCTCGCAACCCCCATTCTGTCATCAACCTGCTCAGGCCTTTCAAATATCCGCTACTTTCCCCTGCCTCATTTTCCCTCTATCTGGCCTGTATCTGGCCTGTTAGTATCAGGTTCTTGAAGCCCTCTTTCCTTATTGCATGTCCCAGGAACTTTAGTTGTCTCTTCCTGATGCTCAATATTAATTTCCTTTTCGTTTCCATTCTTTCCAAAACCTCATCATTGCTCACATGCTCGGTTCATACCTGGTCTAAGCAAATAAAACTAAGCAGTCTTATTCGTTGAACAAAATAAGATTTTTATCAAAATTTGAATGAGATATCTAAAGTTATGTGGATTTTATAAACAATGTCACAACGATAGCCTGCATTTTTGTTTCCTGTCTGTCTTTAAGGCATGAAAGAACTGCAATTTGTTTGGTGTCATTTGCAAGCTTTTCCTTGTCACAAGCGCCAAACTATCGCTGAAGGAATCTGGATTTACAGATTTTCATTGTAAATGTGCGTTGTGGTGAAATAGATATATCAGCTCAAAATGAGAAATCGGAGAGCCGAATTCGAATTCCAGTTAGATTCATTGCATTCACTTATGAGCAAATATCCTTGGGAAAGATATGAATCCATCTCCTCTCTCCAGCTATCGGTTGAATAGAAGGACAGATTAAGTTCTATAGCCTTGGCGGGCAACCTGTCTACCGTAGAAAGAAATGGCCACCTACAGCGGGAAAATCTCATGCCCAGTCAGTAATGTCTCTTTCGAGACATGATCGCCCATGCTTGTACCACGTATGGCACTTAACATGATCACTCAACTGTGCATCACGTATAACTTACTTACTTATGAACTTCTAGGGGGTCCACAAAAATGTTTCCATGACCGGCTCAACCATCTCTATCGGTAATGGTGGTCGTTCAGTTGCTTTTTTTCTACAAAGGCAACCTTTGTCTTTGACCTTTTTGTGCCATGTCTCAATCTCCATCAGCTTCTTTTCTCGCACTTCTCGCCTGTGGAACTCTCTTCCATATTCTTGCTTTCCTGACGGCTACAACCTTCAGAAATTTAAATGTAATGCCAATACCCATCTCTTTACCACTTGACTCCACTTCTTTCTACATCACCCTGTATATCTTTCCTTTCCTCTCTACCTTTGCAACTGTCAACACACCTGTATTCCCATCCGTCTCTTGCTCCCTTCTCTGACACCCTCTGTAATTGGTTCGTCTTTCTTTTTACTCTCCTCTTATCTATTCTTTAACCCCTTGCGCAACAGTGGCGTTACTGTCATGCTTGGGGTGAAACGATTAAAAAGAAAAGCATGTTTAGCGAATTATCTCCAAAATGCACGATACAGTGTCTTGTTCACTGTATTTGCTCATACTCTAACATACAAAATACCTTTACTTTTCTAGTGAGTGGCATTTCAATACCTGAAAAGAGAATTATTCATAGAACTGTCATTGTCTATATTTCTGAGATGAGGTAGTATTTAAAGCATTTACAGTATTCGGACTAGTGTTCTCATCTGTGTTGCCATTTGTACGACGTTTTGGCCTTTGTACGCTCCTGCCTTCTTCAGGTGCTATGGGATGAAATTGAAATAATAGATAGAGAATGCCATTGGAAACTACGTAAACTTAAAGAATCGGCACATATGCTAGGCTTTAAAAATCTCCTAATACAGACCAAGCATAGAGATGAACACAATATGGGAACCAGTAATACGGAGTGTCAAAAAAAAACATTAGAGTCCAAAGTTGTAATATGAGCTCTGGTAAAAAATATTAAAGAAAACCATTAACATCAAAAATACTAGAGAAAACCATTAACGACAACAAACTGCAATATGAAATCTGGTAAAAATGGGTTACGGGGCATCAGTTGTTCTTGTCCTTAAGGACACATGACCTGACCTAGTGGATATAGACCTTGGTTAGTTCCTAACTTGACAGAGTTGTGAGTTCATTACCAGGATACAGCAGTGGTGAACAAGGTAACTCATGACTTCCAATCGAGGCCTTACAGAAGAATAAGGATAATATAGCCCAGTGATTGTAAAAAAGGGTTCGGTTCGAAATTTCTAGCAACTGAAGAAGGCCAGAGCGTACAAGGGCCAAAACGTTGTACAAATGGCAACAAAAGTGAGGACAATAGTCCGATTATTGTAAATATTATAGAATTGTCAATTGTTCCAATATGCTGTTTAAATTTGAACGAGAATTTGTCATTTTATTAGATTACAAAATTATATCAATGTTTGTGAAACAGCCAGTATAATATCGTGATTAAAAAAAAGATTTGTAATATTGTATTATGATCGAAAAAACATAGCCATATATACTGTTTATAAGGTTTTTAGTTTTTGGTAAAAGTCTTGTTGCAATAAATAAATTAAAATTTAGGTTTCGATTTAGAATTAAAATTGATGGACCAAGCTTTTGGGATCTGCAAAATTTATTATCAAATTCTCTTCGAATTGCTGGGAGAGACATCAAGGAAATATAGAAATTTTTGATTTAGCCACAGGATTATAATTGAATTGTAAGAAATCTCATATTTATTTTCATCTACATTTGGTTTCAATCCGAAGATTCCTATTAAGTGAACGAAAAAACAAAGTTTTATCAACGCAGAAAAGAAAAGTCTTTTAGCATGAATAACACTCAGAGATAATTTCTTTAATTTAACTTTAGAACAAAATAAATTGATTTTCCAAACAAAGAACGTCAAAAGAACAGTAAAAACATTAGCTAAACATATGTTTATAAATAAAGAATACAAGATAGAATAAGCTGCAATAACCTACTTTAAATACATTTGGAATACTAGGGACGGGGAAAATTCTCTTGAATGTTAAACATTTTAAAATTGCGAGGAAAATAATAGATTTTTCCGAACAATTTAAAAGATTTAGATTCACCGAGTGCCATGTTACACTATCGTAAATTGATAAAAGAATAGCTACAATTAATGGCTGCTGAAATAATTGATTTTCAAAATATTCGCATTTTCAATGTATGTGAATTTATATACTGCAAATATGTATAGTCGCCATAATTTCATATCTAATACGAATATAATATCAACAATAATGACTAGTTACTTGTTTCCACGCACGTCCGTCTTCTCGGAACTAGGTAGGTCTCTGTTGTAGAAGCCTGCACCGACAGATTTGTGTTTACTCAGAAACGACAGAGCCGAGTTGTAGTTTACACTGCAACTCAGCTGAGAGTTTCTTGGTTAAAGTTTCTTGAAGCGAGAGCGTGATCAACCGTTTGAATAAAACCAGTACGCGCAAAATCTCAGCCACGATGACCTGTAACGATCCGCTAGAAAAAAAATCCAAAAAAATCGACGACCTCTGAATAGTTCTGTTTGCTAATTTTAATGTGAAGTTTGTTTATCATTTAACTGAGCAGAAGCATGCAAAGTTTGAAGTTTTGTAAAAACAACATTATGATGTCCTCACTCCACAGGGCTTATTTTTCGAACTGTTGTTGTGTCTCAGTTTTTGTTTTTTTTATTCATATGAAACTTATGTAATTTAATATTTTTGTATGTGAGTGGTTCTACAGATAGTTTAGATTGCTTTTGATTGCTTTTGTTGTGTTGGTTTTTTACATCATTAATCTCAATGCAAATAGTGCAAATAACTACTAACTACACATACTAAAAGCTATATAGGGCATATTCTAAAAGCTATACAGGGCACATTCTAAAAGCTATACAGGGCACATTCTAAAAGCTATACAGAGCACATTCTAAAAGCTATATAGGGCACATTCTAAAAGCTATACAGGGCACATTCTACAAGCTATACAGGGCACATTCTACAAGCTATAAAGGGCACATTCTACAAGCTATACAGGGCACATTCTAAAAGCTATACAGGGCACATTCTAAAAGCTATACAGGGCACATTCTAAAAGCTATATAGGGCACATACTTAAAGCTATATAGGGCATATTCTAAAAGCTATACAGGGCACATTCTAAAAGCTATACAGGGCACATTCTAAAAGCTATACAGAGCACATTCTAAAAGCTATATAGGGCACATTCTAAAAGCTATACAGGGCACATTCTAAAAGCTATACAGGGCACATTCTAAAAGCTATATAGGGCACATTCTAAAAGCTATAGAGGGCACATTCTAAAAGCTAAGCACAGTATTGAGATCAGGAAAATTTCGTTGAAAACAAAGTAAAGTGTACTTGACTGTCATGTGATGTCTGTCATTTTATATGGCAGTGAATACTGAACAATCTCTTCAAAGATGAAGGAAAGACTTAAAGCAACCAAAATGTGATTCTACAGAAGGCTGTTGTGGATACCATGGGCCGAACATGTGTCTAGGTTTTCTAGAGGTTGGAAAGAAAAAGGAAATGTATACTTAACATCAAGAAGAGACAGTTTCTAGAACTCTTAATAAGAAAGGAGGGCTTGGAGAACCTGATACTCACATGACGGATACAAGGAACGAGGGACAGGGTAAAGCAACGAATGGCATACTTAAGCAAGCAGATAGCAGAGTAGGATTTTGGAGAGATAACAAGAGAAAATTTGTTAAGAACTACAAAGGATAAAGGAAGGTCATAACCGCCTACGTCCTGACGGGACATGGCCCACAAAAGAAAAAGAAGAACTGTTCGGGTTCATTCTTAAGTCGCTGTAGGTAAACATGAGTCGAGTTTATACGAGGGTTCAGTCAAAAGCTTGTCTCTCTTTGTGGATACAACTTCATATGGCTGTCATGACAAACTCGTTCAGAAATATTTAAACCGTCAACCTTAAACAACTGCTTTCTAAGAGCAACAGTTAATTTTTTTTTAAGTTGCAATATGAGCTTTAGTAAAAAATACTAAGGAAAACCATTAACATCAAAAATACTAGAGAAAACCATTAACGACAACAAACTGCAATATGAACTCTGGTAAAAATGGGTTACTGGGCATCAGTTGTTCTTGTCCTTAAGGACACATGACCTGACCCAGTGGATATAGACCTTGGTTAGTTCCTAACTTAACAGAGTTGTGAGTTCATTACCAGGATACAGCAGTGGTGAACAAGATAACTCATGACTTGAAGGTTGAAGCCTGGTGTCTTGGAAAAGTTCATCCTTTTGTTTAACATTGTGGTCTGGCGCTACATAATCAGAAGCAAAGAACAGTACCAAATAACAGAAATCACATGACATGAGAACAACCAACAACGCAGCAACTAAAATGTATAGCATATGTTGTTCGACGAAAAAATAATGAATGCCAAATATTGGTTTTCCATGGAAACGGATGATATTATCATTACCATTAAACCTCTGTTGGGGATATGCTTGAGGCATTCATGAGCCCACCGTTTTTCTTTTGGGGGGTATATTTCTTAGATAATTCATTAGTTGGATGTGCCTTGTCATGCGGTGGATATCAGCTCGGAATGAGAACTCGGGGAGCTGAGTTCAAATTCCAGTTGAATTCATATGAAAGTCGGTTCACTGTGCAGGGACCGGAAGTTATTTCCGTCTGAATCTATTCTGCATATATATAAATCTACCATCCGCCCGTGTATTGAATACTGCTGCCACATCTGCTATTCTCCTCGGGGTTCTTGACAAAATACAACGGAGAGTCTGTAATGTGATCGATACCGACTTAGCAAACCGCCTGCAGTCTCTCTCTCACCGGCGCGACGTGGCTTCCTTGTGTCTCTTCTATAAATACTTTCACGGCTTCTGCTCCGATGAACTTAGATCACTGGTGCCCCCTAGGTACGAATTTGCACGAGATACTAGATTAGCAACTAGATCCCACCCTTTTACAGTGAAACCTATAAAATCCAGCCGTAACTTCTACTCCAACAGTTTCTTTCTTGCACTTCCCGACTGTGGAATTCCCTTCCACATACTTGCTTCCCCGACAGCTACAATCTCCAGGAGTTTAAATGTAAGGTCAATAGACACCTCCTAACACACTAACTCGCATCCATCCACTCAAACACTCTTCCCATCTGCCCAACCCTCATCCTCGGTATCCTTACCCATCTATCAACTTCCTTCTGACATTTCCTATATCTAACCACTCTTTCTCTTTACCTTCCCCTATGTAACCCCCCTGCGCAATAGTGGCAGTGGAATGCCTTGCTTGGAGTGAAATGATTAAAAAAAATCTCTTGGGAAAGGCATTAATCCGTCGCTTCTCCCTCCAACTGTGGATTAAATAACAGGACAGATTGAGTTCTCCAGCTTTGTTTGGCAACCAGTCTACCGCAGAAAGTAATGGCAACCTACAGCGAGATAATATTCTTCCCTGTCAGCCATATCTCTTTCGAGACATGATCTCATAAGCGTATATCACGGATGGAACTTAATTGACTGAATGAATTTATTAATTTCATACTGCATAAATTTTGAATCACACATATATCTCTCTGAGTATTGTGCTTTTTTATTTTTCTTAGTGGCTTATTTTATAGATATTATAACAATACTAACTTAATCTCTCCTCATTCTAATAATACCTGAATCAACGTGACTGAATTCAGTCAGTTAAGTGCCATACGTGATACACGCTTGGGCGATCATGTCTCGCAAGAGATATGACTGACTGGGCAGAAGATTATCCCGCAGTAGGTTGCCATTGCTTTCCGCGGTAGACTAGTTGCCGACCAAGGCTATAGAACCCACTCTGTCCTGTTATTTAACCCATAACTGGAAGGAATAGATGGATTAATACCTTTCCCAAGGGTATTTTCGCATAAGTGAATGAAATGAATTCGGCTGGAATTCGAACTCGGTTGCCCGATTTCTCGTTCTGAGCCGATATCCACTGCACCACAACTGAATTACCCTTTCTATTACTACTATTACTACTATAACAGTTATTATTAAAGTTATCGTCCCTGTCAAGGCTGTTAAGTTATTTTTGTTTATTGTTTTGATTTAATTTCTGAAATCCCATTTAATTTAGAAATCGTGTTGTTTCATCATGATTTTCAACTCCCTTGGAGCGTTCGTGAAGAGCCTATTTTGTGTAGGTTTTTGCCATGTCAGAGCGAAGCCTACAGTCACCAGGTGGCGCTTCCCTCTCTTACTGTTGCATGCACCTTTACATGTACGGGTCATGGGAAGGAGTGCAAGCACGCTTCTTTCCTGCCGCACGCGCACATCAACGTCTTCCTGTTTATGTTCAGAACAAAAAGGTTGCAGTCGAACGCACGTAGAAAAAATGCCTTTGCATGTGTAACTTGTGTGCATATTATATATACAAATATAAATTTCTGTGTAAGTGCATGAAATGTTTGCTTGAGTACGCAGACATGTGTCTATTTATTCTTCTACAGGCTGTTAAGTATAATCAAATCATGTGAGGTCAATATTTTCAACTACACACACTTAGTAGAATAGTTACACAAACATATAAATAAATATATATCGATATACATGACTTTTAAATGTAGAAACTCTTTTGTAAGTAACTGTACTGAAATTTGACTAAATGTTTAAGAACTCTACTACTCTTGTCACTGGGGTTAAAGTAACTAATAAAATAAGTAACTAATAAAAACAGTTAAGTGCCATACGTGATACACGCTTGGGCGATCATGTCTCGAAAGAGACCAACTGACTCGGCAGAAGATTATGCTGCAGTAGATTGCCATTACATTCTGCGGTAGACTGGTTACCGGCCAAGGCTATAGAACCCGATCTCTCTTGTTATTTAACCCATAACTGGAGGGAAGAATCGGATTAATACCTTTCCCACGGGTATTTGTGTGTAAGTGAATGCAACGAATTCAACTGGAAGTCGAACTCGGCTCCCCGATTTCTCGTTCCGTGCTGATATTCACTGCACCACCATGCACGTCTGTTTATTCTTATCTATTTCTAAAATAGTGAGAATAAAAGAGGTGATTTTCTAAGCACAGCTTAGGTGGGGCACAAGGCTGAAAGTATAGGGCTCCCAGTGAGGATCAAACTCAAGACTTAATTTGTAATGATTCTCGCTAGACAAGCTTGTTAACCTTTACACCACGTCGAAATACCCAGTGATAAGGAAGGGGTGCTTGGAGAATCTGATACTGACAGGCCAGATAGAAGGAAGGCGGCGGATAACATATTTGCAGGGCCTGATCAGGTGGATGACGGAACGGGGGTTGCCAGGTGAAACAAGAGCAAACATACTAAGAGCCACAATGGATCGGGAGACGTGGAGAACCATGATCGCCTACGTCCTGAAGTTGACAGGGCACATAGAAGAAGAAGAATAAAAGAGAAGTTTGCTTGTAACAGCCCGCAGGAGTAACTTCACGTCTATGGCAACATCAGTTTCCTTTGTTGTGTGTGTCCTTCTGCCCACTGCCACGGCGAATGCAAACAAAATGGGTAATTATCACGTCAACATGAGGGATTTAATGTTGGTAAATGGCTTCTTATTCTTAGTGCTTACTAAACCCCCAGAATAGGGACATTAACCATTTCAGTTTAGTGCTGCTTTCTTTTGATTCTAATTTATTAAAGTTTTTAATTGAATTTTTTAAATTCAAACACGCAAATCCGTGGCGCCATTTGTAACGACTGGCATATTATGGTCGATAATCCAATTGTTATGGTCGATAATCCAATTGTTATGGTCGATAATCCAACTGCAAAAACAATTAAGGATTTTGGACGCTCTTCGATTTACACGACGTTAATCAACAATCAATAACATTTATTTTAATCTCGCCTCACAAGTGTTAAAATGCCGTAAGGTGATTATACCCACGTGACACTGAAATCTAGTCCACAGTCATAGAATGGGATTCTATATATATGAGATTCTGTGTTGATAATTGTCGTTTCTGGTTAGATTCTTTTAGAACGACAATTTTCTGAATCACTATAAACACGCAAGAAACGGCAGAACATAGACAATGTAACACAATAATAAACATATATATTCTGCACCAGTTAAAATAATTGTCATATGAAGATGAACAGAGGGTAATCAGTCAAAACGGTGTATCTATAATAGCTTTCATAATAATCATGAAGAGTACAATATTTTTTAAATATAATTTATATTATGGCCATACCACGTTCATGTCGTACGATCAGTAAAATTAAGCCACGTCGGGTCTGGTTGGTATTTAGATGGGTGACCGCTTGAGAATAATACATGCTGTAAACATGAATGAGCAGGTGGTATAAATTGGCTTACGACTATATCACGTTAAATCACCGGTCACCGTACGATCGCCGAAGTCAAGGAACGTCGGGCCTGGTCAGAAATTAGATGGGTGATCGCTTGGGAATATCAGGTGCTGCTAGCTTGGATGTGCGTGTCGAGTATTAGATAATGACTCGGAGTTGTTAATCGAATAGACGAGTTCTAATACCATTTAAATTCGTTATATTCACTTACTAGCAAATACTTTGGGAAAGATATGTGTAGGGTTTGATACATTCACACCCACACACACATGGTCATTCAGCGTTCACGTGATAACCCGAGTTTCCCGCGCTAACAGAATGCCGATATAAGCCGGGGAGCGTCACGTGTTACTCCAGTTAGGGTTCTGTCCCGGGCAAGAGCAGACATGTTTATTACCTAGCTCACACATACACACGCGCACTAATTGCGGGTAGCAATTAGTGGCGCAAATTTTTATTTCTCACCAGCATGCACACACAACGCTAAAAAAACTCCAATTGGAAACAGACATAAACAGTATGTACATTAACTTTATTCAAACTGAATTTTATTCAATGTAACCTTCTATCGAACGTTTACGTTTCTCTCCAGACAAAGGGAAAGAACTTTTCTTTCCTTATTTGATTTGCATGCTTTCAACTCTATGTAAATTTTGCTAATATATTGTTGTTCTGGTTACTTTCACCTTTTCGCGTTTCCTTATTTCCTGTGTTATTTCCACGACGCAAGTAACCCCGAGCCGACTCGTAAATATAAATTAGTAATGAACGCTTCGTCCTCTATATATGAATATACCTATTCTTTTATCAGGTATGAGTTAATCAGTAAGACTCGTATCACTAAACCATTATTATCGAAAAAAAAACTTCGGAACATCTAAAAATTATTTTCTGGTTTTAAATAACTTGCTTAGTTTAGTTTAGCCAAAATCTGACTGCCCTTCCAAAACACGGCAGTTTCTGGTACACTGGGTACAAACCAAAACTAGGTGGGGACTTAAAAATCTTAACCCTTCTCTCAGTCAAACGTTTAATAACATTTTCCGGGTAACCATTTTTCAGAAATATAATATAAGTTTTCCATTTCACAATTAAGCTTACAAGGAGAAGCTATCATCAACGCACAATGAAACCAAAGTAGAAATTGAATTGGAAGCAAAATAATTCCAATTGTTGTATAGTCCAGTAAATGTAGGTTTACGGTAAGCACTATTTATGATCCTTCCGCAAAACACACACGCCTAAGAAGGGCAAAGACGAATCACAATCCTCCTTTATAGTAAACTGAAGAGATCGGTAAAGGGAATTAAACTACAAGCGAAAAGACTTAGTTTCTTCAAAAGAATAGGAACAGAAAAAGTATAATCAACATAGCGAAAATAAACGAAGGACTTCTGGTATATTTCAAAGAGGTTATAAAAAATAAAATATATACTGGATGTCCATAAAGTCCGTGTGAACTTTAACAATTTATAACTTTATTTGTATTTGCGATAGAATTAATTTGTAAAAAGGATTAGAAAGGAGTAAATCTATATTTTTAAGGTTTTATTAAAATTTTAAGTTTCTAAATGTCCTCCGTCATTAGCAATAAAAAGGGTAATACGATTTTAATAATAATATTTTTTTACTTATCTAAAAACTGTTGCAAATTTTGTGGTAAATATTTATTCAATAACTATACTTAAAACTAGGTACATTAAACTTTATAACATTTTTACAGATTATTTCAATCACAAATACAAATAAAGTTATAAATTTTTTAAAATGCACATGGACTTTATGAACATCCTGTATATACATAAGCTGAAACGGGACCCAAGGAACTTATTGAAACCCCGTCAATCTGGGCATTCATAATGTCATTAAGACTGAATTCCACTTTCCCCAGTGGCTAAATACATGCATACCAAGTACAAAACTCTTAGAAATACTAGCCCACGTCTATTGTACAGGTGAAGAGGCTCATCCCTTGTTCCCTGTTCAGGATGTGGATTCCGGCTTTCTCTTTTCCAATCTTTTCACTTTTCTTTTTTTTTCTTTTTCATTTTTTTTTTCAATTGGAGTAGATAGACTATACTATCGCCCGGTTCACACTCCACCCACGTCTATTGTACAGGTGTACAGGCTCATCCCTTGTTCCCGGTTCAGGATGTGGTTTCAGGGTTTCTCTTTTCCAATCTTTTCACTTGTCTTTTTCTTTTTTTTTCTCCTCATTCCTCGTTCCAGTATCGCTATCAAGTTTTTGTGGCGTACTTTGTCAAACACCTTTGTGTAGTTATAAAGCACAGATAATGGTCCTCCTGAATTTGTATTGCTCGTTCAGATAGTATTCTGAGCATGAATATCGCATTCCTCGTTCCAGTATCGCTATCAAGTTTTTGTGGCGTACTTTGTCAAACACCTTTGTGTAGTCTATAAAGCACAGATAATGGTCCTCCTGAATTTGTATTGCTCGTTCAGATAGTATTCTGAGCATGAATATCGCATTCCTCGTTCCAGTATCGCTATCAAGTTTTTGTGGCGTACTTTGTCAAACACCTTTGTGTAGTCTATAAAGCACAGATAATGGTCCTTCTGAATTTGTATTGCTCGTTCAGATAGTATTCTGAGCATGAATATCGCATTCCTCGTTCCAGTATCATTAACGAAGCCACAGTGTTCTTGCTCAATCATTTTTTTCGCTTTCTCTTGTTATCTTCTGTAGGTGGTCCTGCGTTTTTCTTTCTGTGTCTGCTATGAGTACTGTGTCATGCGCGTATCCTATATTTTTGAGATTGTGGCCGCCAATCCTGAATCTTAGAATTGTTTCGCTCTACCTGTAGATCCGGTAAGAAAACACATCCTTGTCTTACAACCCTTTTCTATTTTTGTATACCTGCTGAATTTATTTCCTGTCCGTATGCAAGCGGTTCGCTGGCAATATAGGCTATTGTTTATCTTAATGTCATTTCCGAAAATGTCGAAGTTGCCAAGCATCTGGAACAAGTCTTTGTGGCGTATTTTGTCAAATGTCTTTACGTAGTCTAAAAAGCACACATGAAAATAGAATTGAATAATTCCACTAATCCGACCACGGGCACAACCTTAGCTTTTTTCTAGGAGCTCAGGTTTTTGAAATCGAATTTATTCTTGTCAGTTAAGTGCCATACGTGATAGACGCTTGGGTGATCATGTCTCGAAAGTGACACGACTGATAGGGCAGAAGATTTTTCCATAGTAATTTGCTATTACTTTCTGCAGTAGACTGGTTACCAAACAAGAACCCAATCAGTTCTGCTATTCAACCCATAGCTGGAGGGAGAAGCGATGGATTAATACATTTCCCAATGGTATTCGCACGTAAATTAATGCAACGAATTCAACTGGAATTCGTAAACGGCTCTACGATATCTCGTCCTGAATTGATACCCACTGCACCACATCCTTGTCAATAAACTGCTCTTTTTAATGAACATTGTCGTATGTTAATATATTTCAAATGCTGTAACGTAGGGCTAGTAGTTAAGGTGATATATTTGTCATCACAATTGTTTTCAGGAAATTACTTATGGCGATTCTCTAAGCGTAGCTCAGATGTAGCACAATGCCGAACGTGTGGAGCACCCAGTGACTATCGAAATTACTTTTCAGTCGTAATCGATCAATAGAGACAAGCTTGCTAATCATTACGCCACATACTGAATACTGCTGTCACATCTGGTCGGGTGTTTCTGCTATTTTTCTCGGGCTTCTTGACAAACTCCAACGAAGAATCTGTAATGTAATTGATCCCGACCTGGTAGCTCAACTCCAACCACTTTCTCACCGGCGTAATGTGGATTCCACTGTCTCTTCTACAAATACTTTCACGGCTTCTGCTCCAATGAGCTTAGCTCCCTGGTGCCCCCACTGAATGTATTTACTCGTGCTGCTAGACTAGCGGCTATGTCCCACCCTTTTAGGCTTACGGCCTATCACGTTGAATACACCGGTTCTCGTTCGATCACCGAAGTTAAGCAGCGTTGAGCCTGGTCAGTACTTAGATGGGTGACCGCTTGGGAATACCAGGTGCTGTAAGCGTATAGTAACGGATGTGCATTATGGTGCAGTGGATATCGGCTCGGAAAGAGAAATCGGTGAGCCGAGCTCGAATTCCAGTTGAATACCCTGCATTCACTTAAGCACTGGTACCCTTGGGAAAGGTATTAATCTGACCCTCCTCCTTCAGTTATGGGTTAAATAACAAAGGTAGGACTTTAAAAACAAATCGCAATGAATCTTCATACACGAAAAGAAAAATGTATTACTAGACACAAAAACTTGCATAAAACAACAATAAATTGTTGAAAGGAAAAGGTATTACTAGCAATAAATAGATAAAGTTTAGTTGGCAATAAATGACCCACCGAGGTTGATCTGCCATAAAAACAAAATAACCCACCCTTTTACAGTAATACTAATCAATTGCAACCGCAACTTCTACTCTAATAGCTTCTTTGTTCGCATTTCCCACTGTGGAATTCCTTTCTGTATACTTTCTTGTCTGGAAGCTACAGTCTCTAAGAATTTAAATGCAAAGGCAATTGCCATCTCTTATCGTCTTAATTCATATCATTTCTATGACAACCCTTGTATCAGGTTTTCTTCCTTTCTACTCCACCCTCATGCGTCCCTCTTCACACATGTATTCTCGTCCTTTTCTTACCAATTCTCTGACTCCCCTGTAACTTGATCCTCTTTTTCATCACTCACCTCTTATGTAACCCCTGGTGCACCAGTGGCAGTGCGCAAAGGATTGTCTAAGCGCAGCTCAGATGTCGAGGTACCCGAGCATCAGGAAGATACAACTGAAGTTCCTGGGACATGCAATGAGGAAAGAGAGCCTGGAGAACCTGATACTGACTGGTCAGATAGAAGGAAGGACAGACAGAGGAAGGCAGCGGATAACATATTTGCAGGGTCTGATCAGGTGGATGACGGAACGGGGGTTGCCAGGAGCAACAGGAGCAAACATACTAAGAGCCACAAGGGATAGGGAGACATGGAGAACCATGATCGCCTACGTCCTGAAGGGACAGGGCACATAGAAGAAGAAGAAGAAGAAGAAGAAGAAGAAGAAGCTTAATAGTGGCACAAGACCGAAAGCATGGAGCACCCTGTGAGGATCGAACTCACTCGTAATGAATCTAGCAAGGTAAGCTTAGTAAACATTACATCACGCCGAAATGCTCCAAACAGAAATTACTTATGATTCGATTTTATAATATGATGCGACGTGAACTACTTAAAAATGATATACATCGAAAACTAATTAAGACTTTCCAGATATTAATTAATTATCTAACATAATTAGGGAAATGATATTAGGTTATTGTAATGAATAATATTTAGAAAATAAATTGAAAAGATAAAGGAATTACGCATGCAAGGCGTTAAATAAGATTTAAAATAAGAGAAATAAAGAAATGTATACAAATATTTACGGAAAGAATGTTCGAATAGCGAACAAACATAGGACGGAAATGTTACTCGATAGATGGTGATTGATAAAGGGGAGATAAGAATATTATACTATGGATTCAAACGAGAAACTGGAAGAATATATGAGACTTTTGGTTTCCCTTAAGAAAGAAATATCGATTGATTTGTAAATTGGTATATATTAATAGAAATCAGGCAAAATATTAAACTCTCGATGACATTAGCAAAAACATCGCAATACATCTGATAACATGGGAAATGGATGCTAAATAACTGCCAGCAGTTTCAAATCCCATTGACGGATAATCGATTTTGCTATTTATACTCGTGCAATGAAAATCAGTCACGAAATCGTCACTGACTTAATAGATGGATCTTAACGAAGGTTTTTCCTTTTATTTTATTTTTTTTTCCATTTTAATTTCATCTCGCATATCATTTTAATCTTTCACATTTCCTACTTTTCTTTTTTTTTATTTCTTTATTTTTATTTTTTTATTTTTTATTCCAAAAACGACAATCTGATTGTGATATTAGTTCAGGCATGGAAGTGTTGAAGAAGCAACCTTGGTTTTCTAAATCAAAGAAAACTGAAAGAGATTTCATTTTTCATACAGTTATTTTTCAACACCTCCTTCTTCATCGTTGACTTTCCCTTCAGGCATTCGATAGAAAGCAGATGAAATTAAGGACAGAATTAATTCATACCATCAACTAATGACGTTTTATTCGAAATAGGATGAATCAACACGCACACACATGCACGCATACACATATATATGTATAAAATTAACAAATAGATATAAGGAGACAATGGAGAAAAGGTGAGGGGTTGAGCGCGTAAGGCGTAAGAATACGCGTAAATACGCATGCGCGTTAATGTTTTCTTTTTTTTTTGCGCATGCACGTATATTTAAAATGCGCACACATGATTTTATTCTTAGCTCGAGGCTAAAAATTGCACATTTTTCTTCACGCGCATGTATGCTATCATTTTTGTACTGTAGTGTAAATCACATGCGTGCAAGAGTACGCAGTCTGAACACAAACCTAGGAAATTAAATTTGCAAACCACTGCTTTCGTGTTCAATTCTTAGTTGCGTACTTTTTTATTTTTTATTATATATATATATATATATATATATATATATATATATATATATATATATATATATATATATTCAGCAAAATGTTTACTAAATATGTTATCCCGCTAGTAACGGGTTAACATTAAAACGGGCATATTTTCACACTCCTCATCGGTCTTTTGAATAGAACTAGAGGTTTATCACTTGTTTGTGGTTTACATTTAGGTTTCCGGTTCTTAAAACAGTCTACATTCACGCTGTTACTTTTAAATCTTCTACTGGTCTTTGAAATCCTATTCACTAATTAAATCTTGACCTCTTAAAGTCTAGAAGTAGCTACAGTATTTTTATTATTCTGACCATTGTCTTTATCTTTGTTGCCATTTGTACGACGTTTCGGTTGTTGTACGCTCCGGCCTTCTTCAGGTGCTAAGAATTTCCAACAGAACCCTTTATTACAGTCACTGACGTATATCATACTTAACCCTTGCGTAGTAACGCCACGACTGGAAGTTATGAGTTATCTCACTCCAACCCTTGAATTTACTTGTTCACAACTGCTGTAGCCTGGAATTGAACTCACAACTCTTTGGGTCAAATCACAGGAAGTAACTAACGACTATATCTACTAGGCCATATGTCCTTAAGGATATAAACGTTGTTTAGTTCCTGTGACTTGACCCAAAGAGTTGTGGGTTCAATACCAGGCTATAGCAGTGGTAAACAAGTAGCTTGCTTGGTTAGAGGGAGATAACTCATGACTTCCAATCGTGGCGTTACTACGCAAGGAATGAGAATGATATACCCCAGTGATTGTAATAAAGGCTTTGGTTCGAAATTCCTAGCAAATGAAGAAAGCTGAAGCGTACAACGGCCGAAACCTCGTACAAATGGAAACAAAGATGAGGACTATACTCCGAATAATGTAAATACTATAAATACGACCTCATCGCAGAAATATAAACAAATTCTAGAAATAGTTGTTTATCATTCCTTCATAGCCCTAAGAACTTCACTTCTTGTCCTTTCTTACACTAATTACAAATACTAATACATCTCTACACAGTAACTCTACCATGAGTGGCTCTTGGGCTTTGTATTTGGTGAACATTAGTAAAAAAAATATTGTTTATCAATATGGGATATATATTTTAAGAATTTTTCTAATCCCCGAGAACGAATTGTTTAATTTGTATAGCGAGTATGATGCAACCTTACAATTTGCCTTTTTATTTTTATTTTTTTATTTTTTTTTTTTTGCTTTTTGTCTTGCTAATATTTAATGAAGTTGTGGTGGATAGGAAAAGCAACTTTCTTCTTCACTTTTACAAAAATTCACAATGACGTGTGAAAATCCTGGGTTTTCCCAAATAGAAAAAGGATTGACCATGTGCTAAAGAAAAAGTCGAAACCGGATTTCGCGAGTAAATGTTAAATTAAATTTTTGACCAATGGAAGCGATTTGCAAGACTGAGAAGAATTAGCGATTCAGTGCAAAAAAAAACAAAAAAAAACTAAATAGCTATAAAGTCTTCGGTCAGTGTCAGCCAGTCAGTCAAATGGGTGCAGCAAGAGAGACAACTCACTAAAATGTAATGGGAGAAACTTCAAGTCGACCTGGAGGTAAGGTCGCGTCGGACATACGTTCTCTTTCTCCTTCTCTTCCCTGTGCTGATCACTTTTGCTTCTTCTTCTCCATTCTAAACATTCCCATATGCTTCATCTTATACTTGATAAAACAACGTACATTTTAAGACTGTGTGAATACATCAAAAACACTCCTAGCGAACAAACGCTCATACATACATACACACATACGTACCTGCATACGTACACATAAATTCTTTCCAACAATTTACTACTACGAACATTTTTACAATTCTTGATACCCTTAACTCATTACTTGTTTCTAATTGAACATTAACTTCTGCAAGTTTACATTAATAAATTTCTATTTTAACATGCAAAATGTATATTTTTATTCTTCTACAAATTCAAACATTCCAACTTCTAACCAATCTACAGCCCTCTGATGATAACGAATAAATCCTAAGCTGTAGGGATTTCGGCTATGTATGCCACAAGGCCGAATTAATAAACATTAACTATCTCCCTATAGCTTCAAAGTCCCATTTTGAAAATTCTATAGAAGGAGCAAGTAGTCAACGTTACTTTGGAGATTATTTTTTGTACAAGGAATATCACGAAATATTTCTGTCGATAGCCTGTATCTCTATCTTCCATAATTATACATTGAGAGAAGGCATGGACGCGAAAAGTAAATGGTAACACAAAGAACTCTTAAGATTTTAAAAGAGTGAGCAGAAATTTCTTAAACAACGTATAGAAGAGCTTGGAAAACTTACCCTGACGGGTATATAGAGGGCAAAAGAAGATACATTGATGGCATGAGTTTAAGATACTAGGTCTCATTATTTTATTGTTGAAACAGCTAAATGCACAAATCAGTTCTATTCGAATCGTTTCATTTCTCGCAATTTTCACCTATGGAACTATCTGCCGATTCCTTGCTTCCCTGCTACAGACAATCTCCAAAGATTTAAATGCAACGTCACCTGCCATCTTCTGTCTTCTCGGACCCAGTTCTTTTGTTTTCCTTTCTCCTTAATAAAATCTTCTCATTCTTTTACTCCCAGGAACTCCCTCTATCCTACGGACTTTATCGCCTTGCTTGAGAAGAAATGATTAAAAACAGAATTACGCATTTCGAATTCTCACCGAAATTTAATTATCTCTCAGACAAAGTTAATAACACATATAAGTAATTGTGTATTAATGTATTAAAATATATATATTTATATACATATAAATAGAGAGAGAGAAAAAAGTACAAAAGAAAAGTGTTCTTTTTAGCAACAGCTCTTCTTTAATATATGTTTCCTTGAATAAGACTAACAAGGTAGTCTGTTTAATTGTTTTTTTTTTAGGGTGGGGGGTTGTATGTGTTCTGGATTTAATATATATATATATATATATATATTACGGAGATTAACGAATTTTAACGAAACTTGGTTATAAACAACCGACAATTTGAAATGAATTGTTTGAAGATTATTTTTTATCGATACTCGTATTTAAGTAGATATTCTGTTTTTAATTAAACAGTATTATATATTTATATCTACTGTCCTGATTATTTACGATAAATTTCTTATTACTAAAATGTGTGTCTTTCGGCAGGATTCGAATCTGCGACCCCTATCTACATAGCGGAAGCAAGTTCGAATCCTGCCGGATGACACACATTATCGTAATAAAAATGTATCGTAAATAATCAGGCCAGTAGATATAAATATATAATACTGTTTAATTAAAACCAGAATATTTACTTAAATACTAGTATCCATAAAAAACAATGTTCAAACTATTCATATATATATATATATATATATATATATATATATATAAGATAACGAACAAATAGGAAAGATTTATCGATCGAACACTTTTATTAAAACTTCATCAGACATTCATATATGTGTGCGTGTGTGTTGTGACAAAACCCTTAATTCAAGAGTAATATTTACAATTCAATGAAACAAGTCACTGGAATCATCTCCCTCAGCAATTACCCAGGACTACTTATCATTAATGAATCAGTCGATTCGTAATGGTGAAGAAGGTAACTGACTCTTATCACAACAGAGAGGAAAAAGAAGAAATAATTTGATTTTACAAATACCACCCTTCCAGGAGTTACTCATAACTACATTACCAACTATAAACACTTGTTAGAAACATATTTCATCGTCAACCTTTAGTGAATCCATTCTTAAAGAACCTGACGTATGTTTATCTAAAATAAACAGTGTATAAAACGTTCCAAAATCAACATACGAAAACCATCAAAGATAATGTCTACTAGACATACACACAAACACACACTTACATATTCAATTTATATGTTTGAACATTGTTTTTAATCTATATTCATATCGGAGTAAATATTCTGTTTTTAAACAAACTGTATATATATTTTTTTTTCTACCCTTCTGTTTATTTACGAGAAATTTTGTTACGAAAACGTGTGTCATTCGGTAGGATTCGAAACTGCGGCCCTTAACAAGATACGGGAAACCAGCAATTGATCTGATGCGTCTTAGACTGTTCAATAACGAATGAGTCCATAATCCAATCGAAGTTAAATCAAACCTTATATGCACAAATAATAACGGTTAATTCAATTATTTCTGTCAAAAATACACACACTCACTCTCACACACACCGACAAACACACACACACATTATTTGTTTTCACTTTTGCACTAATGTTCCAATCTACACCTTTCAAGTCCTAGTTCGTGGTTGAATTAATGCGTAGATTGTAATCTCTCGGCTTGAATGACGGCCAGTTGAAGAGAAGGAAACATCAACCATGGAGAAAGCAACGAGAAAGAACACCACTATTTTTCTTCAAGAAACCATGATATTTCATAGATAACAAAATGACAGAAACAGTGGAGAGCCATGTACATGCATTAAGCATTAAAAAATTGATTTTAATTACGTTATTTTGGAGATTCTTTTTGTACAAGGAATATCACGAAATGTTTCTGTCGACAGCCTGTATCTCTATCTTCCATATTTACACTTTGAGAGAAGGCATGAACGCGAAAATTACCTCTTTATAAAAAGAAATACTTTATGATATGCACTAGTTGCTCTGAACATCGTGCCATCTTATCAAAGACTTTTTTTCTTTACTGTCATTGTCTCAGTATGAGGAAAAGTAATTTTACAATATCACGTTTTACTATATTTATAACAGCAGGGGAAATATGAGTTTACGGCACTATTTTATTCAATGACAGGCTGTGCACACACCCGAGTAAAAATGCGTGTGTATTCAAATGAAATATTATGTTATTTTCTTTTCGTTGATTCTGCTTTCTCGTTGCATATACTGTGTTCCTTGAAGACATAGTCTTACCGCAACATCCTGGATCTATGAGGGACTTACCAGTTATCGGCGCGGAAAACGGGATTAGAAAACGGAATTCACATTCCAGTAGAGAGCGTTATGATCTCCTTTTCACAAATGAAGCCATTTATTATCTCGTGTCCATTTAGCGATCAGATAAACAACATGTTAGATTGGGTTCCGTAGCCCTGGTTAGTAACTAGTTTAGGAGATGGAAAAATCTGGATTCAAAACAGGTTAGGAGTGGGATTGCAGCAAGTCTACCCCCATAAAAAATCGTACTTGCTACTAAAACCACAATAGTAACGCCATGTGTGGGGATGCTTCGGCACTATGCTCCCCAGCAAGGGATCTACATGTTCCACCGATTGATATGAAAGCCCGCTTTCAACCAGAAACTACTTGTTAACATGCAGTGCTGTTGCGATATTCATAACTGTCTGTATCTATCTACACATGTTCTATCGAGATTTTGAGCTCCCTTCCCCACAATATATATATATATATATATATATATATATATATATATATATATATATAATAGTAGTATAAAATAATGGATATATATTCCACGGTTTGATAATTTTATTTTCTATAAAGTATGCAATACAAATGTAGAGCTTTTATAGAGATATAGCAATTATTAGTATTATAATAACTATCTCTCTCTCTCTCTCTCTCTCTCTCTCTATATATATATATATATATATATATATATATATATATTATGTATGTATATACTGAAGCATGTTTCAGTGAATAATGTAGAAAAATTGTCTACTTATTTTTATACTCATCCTTTCAATTTGTCGAATCAGCTTCTTTTTCATGAGATGAAATTCATCAAGTAGCGCGTCGTACATATGTCTATTTTATTCAATTAAACGTGTTTGCCTAAACATATGCTACCTAAATACACACACACACACACATTATATATATATATATATATATATATATAATAGGCGTAGCAGATATCAGCTTAGGTACATCTGTGTTTGTTCAACACTTCTAGTTACACTATTTACATTATTCGGAACTATTATCCTCATCTTTGTTGCCATTTGTACGACGTTTCAGCGTTTGTACGCTCCGGCCTTCTTCAGGTGCTAGGAATTTCGAACCGAACCCTTTATTACGCTCACTCGAGTATATCATTCGCATACCTTTTTGCGGAGCCTCTTTGGTAGTTATGAGTTATCTCCCTCTAACCCGTCTCTAAGTTACTTGTTTACCACTGCTGTAGTCAAATTGCAACAAACATGAGGACAATAGTCTGAATAATATGAACAGTGCAAATACTACCTCATCTCAGAAACAAAGGCAAATACTTGTGGTTAATACTGCAAGTTTACTAAGCAGACCTTATTTATACTTTCTTTACATTGCTTTTTTTTCCTTTTTAGCTGCAAACAATCAAAAAGAGATTTTATAAGGGCAGCTTCGGTGTGGCATAAGACTGAATGTATAACACATCCAGTGAGGATCGAATTCACTATTTAATTCTAATAATTCTAGTGAGACAAACTTGCTAACCATTACACCACAACGAGGTGCCCCTGCAAACTATCAAATGTGTAGAAGTCAAAGAAATAATTCGCCCAGAAAAGGGTTTGTCCTCTGAAGTGCTGTTAAAGAATTTCCGTTTTTGAAAGGAGAAAATGCTGCAAACGTTCAAATAGGATAGTGAATGCTTGTAAAAAAAATACAAAGAAAGTACGGAAATGGCCGGGAAAGTTAATTCTAGCTTTAGAGAGAAAGAAGAAATTGATATTAGAAATGTTCCTGTTGCTAAAAATTAGGTTAGGTACAGGTTAATAGTCTCGAGATCGCTGATAGAAAAAATGGTAAATTTTCGTTGTAAGTCCCGACGCTTTTCACCTTCAAATTTATCCAAAATAGCATTATCTCTATGTAAATGCATATGCTAAATTCAAATCAACTGTTAGTTATTGAAGAAACTTATCTTTTTTTTATCTAAACGTCCATAAAAAAACGAACTATACCTTGCACTTTTTCTCTCGCGTTACTCTCACGAAGTCATGTAATTAACTGCAGAATGACGTACTGCGTAATGCAACGAATTTTGGCAGATTTTTGGTCGATTTTTCTTCATTTACTGATACTTCCGGCGATGTACTTCCAGTAATAAAAGTAATGCGCTATTGTATTTCCACGCTTATTACTTTTATAACAGGAAGTAGATCGCCGGAAGTTTCACTAAATAAAGAAAATCGACCAAAATTCGACAGAAAATTCTGCCTACGTAGAAACGTCATTCTGCAGTTAATTACATGACTTCGTGAGAGTTACGGGAGAGAAAAGTGCGAGATATAGTTCGTTTTTTTATGGACTTTCAAAGAAACAAAGGTAATTTTCTTCAATAACTAGTTGTTGATTTGAGTTCAGCATATACATTTGAACAGAAATAATGCTATTTTGGATAAATTTGAAGGGGGGAAAAGCCGTCGGCACCTAAAACGAACACTTACCGAAAAAATAATACTGTAAAATACTGTAAAGCTTACAGCTGAGCCATGATATTGTCCGTAATAATTACTTGACTCCAAATCCTGTGAAAATGTTTTCTTAAGCCACTTAGGCTAATGCTGAATGAGGTGTGTGGTATGAATAAAAGTGAAAGTAACAAGAACTCAATGTTAGGAAGCTAAGAAGAAAAGTCAACGACTGACCCTTCAAGAAATCATGATTGAAGTGTTCAGGTGAGCAAACATATCGGATTCTTATCCCCAAACTTGTAGTTGGTTTTTAGTGAAAACGATGCCTGAAAAGAGTTTCTTCTTGAATGTAGAACATGAAAAAAAGGGGATGATTCGACTCCGTGGACGTGGCAAGGCGTTTGATAGCTATAAATGTCTGAACTGGTAGAACAAAAACTCATCTGAACATTTGTCTTAAAATAGCAACATAGTAGACTTGCTTCTCTCTATCTCTCTCTCTCTCTCTCTCTCTCTCTCTCTCTCTCTCTGTGTATGTGTGAGTGTGTGTGTGTGTGTGTGTGTGTTTTAATTTATCAACTGTCTAATGATTATTTAAAGCCAAAGCATATTTCGGGTTGTAAGAATACGAGATGTTTTTTTTTTTTTAATGTATGGATATAGCAGGAAAAATCTTTTTGGGTGTTTCCAAATATAAATCCTGTTATTTGACCCATAGCTAAGAAGAGATAGATTCAAAACTTCCACAAGTGTAGCTGTGCATAAGTGAATGTTATGAAGTCGACTAGACACCCTAATATAAATGTGTCTGTAGAAAAAAGGTTGAAAACAGAAAAAAATGTCCTTGCATCATGTTGTGGATCTTTGTCGCCAGTTCGTTGTGAAGTTGTGGCGAAACTTCGCCGCAAAGTTGTGGTGACCGGTTTGTGACGAAAGTAAGACACGGAACAAGAAGGTAGGTTAAAACAGTGTATTAGTATAACAAAAAATACAAGATATTCAAAGGAAGTGTTAATAATAAGTAACTAGAAATAAGTAAGACCGAAGATAGTATTATACTGCTTATTGCCAAACTAATAGCTGTCGTTAACTACTGTACTAGCTATACTTTAACTTATGTTAACTGCCTTTGTTAACTGCTCCTGCGCAGATAATCACATATAACAAGAGGAAGAGTCTATTCCTTGTAGGAGGGCACCATAACACATCAAACCAACGTAAACTATTTTGAACTCTGGAAAACAAGCTCTGAGCAGTTCCAGCCCATATATAGCAGCAATATGTAATTTAAAAAAAGAAAGACAAGGTATCGCCCTAACTGTCAGATAGATCGATAGAGTGAGTCGACTTCCTCATAGCCTTTTTGGCAATAGACTGGATATAGGAGTTGAGACCTAAAAAACCTTTAAATCGCTTAGAATCATCCATTTATTTTTTTAAGATTTATTATCTCTTTGCAGGTTGTTTGAAGCCAGAAACATATCTTTGGATATTAAGCATTTTCTAGAGATAAAAATGATGTACTGAAACAAGTTTTGCTATTTAATCCATAACTGGGGAGGGAGTGGTAGATTCCTATCTTTCCCAAGGGTATCTGGGCGTAAGTATAAGGAAGCCGACTGGAACGGGAACTCGACTCTTCGATTTCCAAATGCCAGCCGTTATCCATTAGGCCAACCGTAAATCTAAGTTTACAACACTTGCTATTCCCAGTGTAGGTTCTTATGCGTCTCGACATTTGTGAACATCGGGGATCCGACCAGAACCGTCGTTTCAACATAATATTGCCGTCATCATTGGAGCCTCATCGAGAGAAGAACCATTCATTATCCATTAGGCCAACCGTAAAACTAAGTTTACAACACTTGCTATTCCCAATGTAGGTGCTTATGCGTCTCGACATTTGTGAACATCGGGGATCCGACCAAAACCGTCGTTTCAACATAATATTGCCGTCATCATTGGAGCCTCACCGAGAGAAGAACCATTCATTATCCATTAGGCCAACCGTAAATCTAAGTTTACAACACTTGCTATTCCCAATGTAGGTGCTTATGCGTCTCGACATTTGTGAACATCGGGGATCCGACCAGAACCGTCGTTTCAACATAATATTGCCGTCATCATTGGAGCCTCATCGAGAGAAGAACCATTCATTATCCATTAGGCCAACCGTAAATCTAAGTTTACAACACTTGCTATTCCCAATGTAGGTGCTTATGCGTCTCGACATTTGTGAACATCGGGGATCCGACCAGAACCGTCGTTTCAACATAATATTGCCGTAATCATTGGAGCCTCATCGAGAGAAGAACCATTCATTATCCATTAGGCCAACCGTAAAACTAAGTTTACAACACTTGCTATTCCCAATGTAGGTGCTTATGCGTCTCGACATTTGTGAACATCGGGGATCCGACCAGAACCGTCGTTTCAACATAATATTGCCGTCATCATTGGAGCCTCATCGAGAGAAGAACCATTCATTATCCATTAGGCCAACCGTAAATCTAAGTTTACAACACTTGCTATTCCCAATGTAGGTGCTTATGCGTCTCGACATTTGTGAACATCGGGGATCCGACCAAAACCGTCGTTTCAACATAATATTGCCGTCATCATTGGAGCCTCATCGAGAGAAGAACCATTCATTATCCATTAGGCCAACCGTAAATCTAAGTTTACAACACTTGCTATTCCCAATGTAGGTGCTTATGCGTCTCGACATTTGTGAACATCGGGGATCCGACCAGAACCGTCGTTTCAACATAATATTGCCGTCATCATTGGAGCCTCATCGAGAGAAGAACCATTCATTATCCATTAGGCCAACCGTAAATCTAAGTTTACAACACTTGCTATTCCCAATGTAGGTGCTTATGCGTCTCGACATTTGTGAACATCGGGGATCCGACCAGAACCGTCGTTTCAACATAATATTGCCGTCATCATTGGAGCCTCATCGAGAGAAGAACCATTCATTATCCATTAGGCCAACCGTAAATCTAAGTTTACAACACTTGCTATTCCCAATGTAGGTGCTTATGCGTCTCGACATTTGTGAACATCGGGGATCCGACCAGAACCGTCGTTTCAACATAATATTGCCGTCATCATTGGAGCCTCATCGAGAGAAGAACCATTCATTATCCATTAGGCCAACCGTAAATCTAAGTTTACAACACTTGCTATTCCCAATGTAGGTGCTTATGCGTCTCGACATTTGTGAACATCGGGGATCCGACCAGAACCGTCGTTTCAACATAATATTGCCGTCATCATTGGAGCCTCATCGAGAGAAGAACCATTCATTATCCATTAGGCCAACCGTAAATCTAAGTTTACAACACTTGCTATTCCCAATGTAGGTGCTTATGCGTCTCGACATTTGTGAACATCGGGGATCCGACCAAAACCGTCGTTTCAACATAATATTGCCGTCATCATTGGAGCCTCACCGAGAGAAGAACCATTCATTATCCATTAGGCCAACCGTAAATCTAAGTTTACAACACTTGCTATTCCCAATGTAGGTGCTTATGCGTCTCGACATTTGTGAACATCGGGGATCCGACCAGAACCGTCGTTTCAACATAATATTGCCGTAATCATTGGAGCCTCATCGAGAGAAGAACCATTCATCGTAAGTTTTGTCGCAATGTCAGTGAGATGCAAATGATTAGACCTTGCTTATATTTTATTTAACTGTACAAT
Source organism: Ascarosepion bandense (assembly GCA_037127315.1). Lineage (NCBI taxonomy): Eukaryota > Metazoa > Mollusca > Cephalopoda > Sepiida > Sepiidae > Ascarosepion > Ascarosepion bandense. The sequence goes on along the minus strand of JBBBDQ010000357.1, from coordinate 7,244,904 downwards.
CGATTACAGGATCCTTGCACAAAATACTTCAATCAATGTTAAACTGTCAACTAGATATGGAGCCACTCGGGTAGAGCGTTACAGAATGAGAAATACAGCGGCATAGGGAAGGTAACTAAATATGGCCGTAAGTTCCAGTTATGACATCAATCTCGATAAAACAATCTAATAAGTAGTGGCAAGAAAGAGCTTTCATGCCAGGTAAAAACTCGGTGGCCTGGCTCTTAAAATTGTGAGACAATCCAAATGTCTTGGCCAAAATGTCAACAAAGTGGGGGCAAGAATAGAAAAAAACATTGTTATTATCAAAAAAAATGTTAATGCCATATTTACTCACAACAAAATTACTATTTATACAATCCAAAATATGTTTCGGATTTAAATAAACCCAAAGGGTTGATAAGCCGTCAAAAAGCAAATTCATCAATGGATTACTCTCTCTGCCATCCCTCAGCTACAGGTTAGACAGTAGGACTTCTTTCTAGAAAAAAACATTGTTGTTTTCAAAAAAAATGTTAATGCCATATTTACTCACGACAAAATTATTATTCTTACAATAGGTTTCGGATTTAAATAAAACCAAAGGGTTGATAAGCCGTCAAAAAGCCAATCCATCAATCGATTATTCTCTCTCTCTCTCTCTCTCTCTCTCTCTCTCTCTCTCTACCATCCCTCAACTACAGGTTAAGCAGTAGGACTTATATCTGGAAAAAACTTTGTTATTATGAAAACAAAATTGTTAATGCCATATTTACTATCAACAAAAGTATTATTTATACAATCCAAAATCTGTTTCGAATTTAAATAAAGCCAAAATGTTGATATGCCGTCAAAAAGCAAATTCATTAATCGATTACTCTCCCTACCTTTCATCAGTTACAGGTTAAACAGTATGACTTCTATCTGGAAAAAAACATTGTTATTCTAAAAAAAAAAGTGATAATGCCATATTTACTCGCAACAAAATTATTATTCTTACAATCCAAAATATGTTTCGGATTTAAATAAACGCAAAGGGTTGATAAGCCATCAAAAAGCAAATCCATCAATCAATTACTCTCTCTCTCTCTCTCTCTCTCTCTCTCTCTCTCTCTCTGCCACCCCTGTTTTGTCGTCATTTACGCAAGCTCGTTATGTAGAATAACCGCTGCTTCACCCTATCTCTTTTGCCCTTAGTATTTTCTGTGAGTGTCAAATGTTTCATACCTTCTTTCCTCGTAATGTTTCCAATAAATTTCCCCTGTATTTTCATGTAGCCAATATTATGTTTTTGTACAATAATGTTTAACATGCACAAGACTTAAGAGCCACTCGAGGTAGTAACTTACTCTTTAAGATGTTAGTGGGACAGTTTATGAGGGTGCAAGGGAGAAACAAAAGTTAACCCTAAACTTGAACAGGATGAGCTTGTATTAATCATGGAAACATCCTCTTGAGAACCAGTTGCACAAAGATTTGGGAGAAGCAGCTGTTCGAGTATATTTGTGCAAAGACATCTGAATTGTTTCAGTAATGAATTTGAAGAGAATAAGGATGATTCGCTATTCAATGTATGTGAAGGTCAGTGCCGGTGGAACTAAGGAAGGCCGTTTGTTTGAACCCTTTCCTTATCGCAGCGAAGGGCATGCAACTTGTTGTCTCTGGAAAAGAGGTTGTAAGGTAAAAAATAATTCGTCACGTACAAAGCCGCGAAGACGCTTTTCAACTCCATCAAAATTGGAAAGTGAAGACTGAGCAGCTCCTGCCTAGATTTGGCAAAGGTTTTGCTACTGCTTAAAATTACCGGTATTCAAGTCACCGTATTAAACCCGATATTAAAGTTGATTCAAGCTCACCACCAGAATCTAAATAAAGTCTGACACATAGGTGCTAATATTTCTTAAAGCTACCTGTATTTACATGTGTCTTGCGCCAAAAAAAACTCTGATTCAGGATCTATCGATGTAGGGCAAGTATTCTGATTCTACACATTTAATTTAGTTTAAGGGGGAGGTGCTGCCTTCAATAACCAAGCCTTCCTTTCTATAATTATTTTCTTTAGATTAAAAAACATCGAATTGACTGTTAAAGGATTACGGTTTTCTACCTCATATTCAAAACCAATTTTCTTTCTTCTGAAATGATCTATCTCGGTTTCTGGATCAGTTAAGGCACCTGATCACATATTTGTGAGGGAAAGTTCACCTTACTACCCTTGTTCGACCACTGTGCTGTACATGCGATATCTATTATTTGGGGAAAAGATGCGTTTTCTAGCGCATTCATATATCGGAAGACACGCTGTCAGGTGACTTTTTTTTTTAAGGGCCAAAGTTGTGACGTGACTCTTTGCATGATTAAGGGACAAATTGTGTGCATTCTTTTGAATATTTAATCGAAGTGCATCAGAAAGCAAGTATTCGTGCATAGGGCATTTTTCCTATCGTAAATCCATTTGTCAGAACACGCAAATGAAATTGGCAATGTTAAAGGAACGCTCTAATAACAACAAAGCTTTCATTTTCTATTTTGCTTTTAGTTTTATTTATTTTTCTTTTATTCTATTTTTTTTTTATTTCTTTGCGTTTTTCTTTTTTTCCCTGTCTTTTTTTCCTTCTTATTTTCATTTTTCTTTCTTTTCATTTTTTGATACGTTTTTCTATTTTTTCTTGATTTTTTCTTTCCGTTTCTTTGTTTTTGTTATTTTATTTTTCATTTTTCTATTTCTTTACATTTCTTTCTTTTTCTCTTTCGTTTTGATTTCTTTTTTTTTTTTTTTTACATTACTTTGTTTTTCTATTTCTTTAGGACACCTTTTTTTCTGTTTTTCTTTCTATATTTAATTTTTTGCTTTGATTCTCATTCATTCATTTTTACTTTTCTTTCTTTGCTTGCATATTCTTACATTCTTTCCTTTTTCTTTCTTTCATTCATTCAGTTTTTCTTTTGTCTTACTTTTCTTGTTTTTTTTTTTTTTTGCATTTTATTTAAATGCGTTTTTCTTGTTACTTTTTCATTCTTTATTTTTCATGTTCTCTTTCTTTTTTATTTGGTTAAACCGTTGTTTTCCTTGTCATTTACTTAATACTTTTCATTTTTACTGTTTTTGTTTGCTTTTTTTTTTTGTTTGTTTGTTTTTTTTTGTTTTTGTTTTTGTTTTTTTTGTTTTTTGTTTTTTTTTTGCTTAACTTATTATTTCCCACTAAAAAGACTTTATGTGCAACTCTTTTGCTTCTCTGACATCGTTTTCTTCTCTCTTCTTTTCCGGTTCTTCGTTTTCTTGTCGTTTTCCTGACTTTCGTGTTAAGTATTAGCAAAGTTCATTCTAATAGTCATCAAAATTAATTCGATAGAACTGATCTATGGGAATTTTGGTATCACGGGGAAAGCGAGACAATTTCGAATACCATTCTTTGCCATAGCAACAATCTCTATGTCTTTCCTCTATTTTATTCCCACTTTGTCATTTTACCGTCCATTTCTTTGAAATTATAAATTACTAGCATAACGGCCGATGAGGAAACATTTAGTTAGTAATCGGTACTTCTGGCTAGGATCAATGTTCTAATTCTCTGTGCAACCCCGTAAAAGTGTTCCAAACAAACACACACGCACACGCCCAGACGCACGCACACAGATATACACACACACATATATAGTGTTTAGTTTTGATAGCGTTTAGCACCAAAGTTGTTGTTTTTTTTCGGGGTTTTACTGATAAAATTTATTTTGGCAAGCAGGTTTTATATCGTAAAGTGTTCGATATCGAGGTGTCGATAGAGTACAATGAGTTTGTCTCTTTAACAGAGCAGATTTATGCTGACTTAGAAGTTTCGTTGTGATGTTCTCATTCGTCTGGTCTGTTTGTCATTAGTTCCCGGTTTTTTCTTGTTTACATAGAATATGGCGTGATTTTGTTAGAGGCTTATTTGTCATTAGTTGATTATTCTTTTTGTTTATGATTGGTTCTTTTTATTTTTACTTATTTTTATTTTATTGTGTAATTGTTTGTTTTATTTTTATTTTTAGTGTACGCGTGAATGAGTTTTTCCTTATTTGGGTTGGATTCTTTTTGTTGTATTGACCTCTTTTTTTATAGGTTTGAACTTTTCTTAATGTGTTGGTATGTTTTACCGCATGACGGTTTATTTTTTCTGGGTCATGGTTCAGTGATTTTGTGCATAATCTGCGGGATAATCTTCTGTCCACTCAGTCATGTCTCTTTCGAGACATGATCCCCCAAGCGTGTATCACGTATTGCACTTAACTGACTGACTGATTGTTGTACACCTACCTACATACAGTAATGGCATATTCTTATCCTCTTAAATACGTGGACACTATTGGAATAGCGTAAGAGTAGAGTGATTATATTGACTAATAGTTCATTGGCAGTGCATCTACTTTCCACAGCGTGCGAGTCTTGTATCTGTTGATATACTATTATTCCCAACCTTCGTTTTAGTGATTACTGATTTAGTAATTACTTAGGGTTACAACGCACGCACACACACACACACACACACACACACACACACATTTTTGATCCCGGCCAGAAGCAAGTAAATGTTTAGCCACACTGATGAGCTGTGATACAGAAAAACAGGCTTGTATGTGGATGACGAATATATATATATATATATATATGTATGTATGTATGTATTGTGATATTTGAAATAAATGCGATGAGATAACGCAACTAAAGTCTTTTCATAATATTATTTGAAAGTGTCCAGATATTTAACTGAGTGGTTTGTTTGTTTGTTTGTTTTTTACTGGTAATCGACCTTTCGTAGATTATTTAGTTTAGAAAATATTTTTAGATTTTAAGAAATTAGGGATAATAATAATAATAATAATAATTATTTCTACTGATAAAGTTTTAGTAATTAACCTATACCCGAAGGAACAAGTAGATTTATTCCTTTCCCAAGGCTGTTTTTTTTGCTTTAGTGAATACCCTGCACCAGTACCTGTTTCGGCATTCATCCTAGTCTGGTTGAGTATAATTCATTGGGATTTATTTAAATGCAGGGTCTCAAGTCATATTAGTAAATATAACGAACCCAACTGGAATTAAAACTCTACTTTCCAATTCCGAGCCATTATTCATTATACAAGCTTACATTCAAGCTTAGAGCACCTGGTATTCAAAAATGGTCACCTGTCTCGGTACTGAAAAAGTCCCGACGTTACTTTACTTCAATGATTGTACGAAAATTTGTTTCAGCGTATTGTGGTCGTAAGCTTGATAGGCAGATGAAAACAAAGAAAGAAAGAATGAAATCCACTGCAAGGATCACTTAAATTGCAATTAATCAGGTTGACATTGTATTGATTCCAATGTTCACACCATGTCTACATCTATAAATCTTTATCTCCGATACTGAAGGCTTTTCCTCTCGAAATACAGAAAAGGTTAAGCAATTCATAAAATGAGATGATGAGGAAAAGCGTAAAATAAAAAGAAAAAACCGACGTGTTTTGCCGAATGCCTGTTGCTTTTGGCTTGTTCGGGTCAAAATGAAAGACAATATTGTGCGTGTGGAAAATGTGTTGGGATCTCTGAGTGTAAGAGGGGCTATGAAATAAGTAACAATATCAGATCCAACGACCAGAAACCAGAAGCGTCTTTTATATATATATATATATATATATATATATATATATATATATATAGTCATCCGCAGACAATTCTATTTCGCTATATCACAGCTCATCTGTACGGTTAGACATCCAATTGCTTCTAGCCAGAATTAAAGCCAAAGTGATATCAGTCGGCGATTCTACCTCTGAGCTATCGGCACTCGATGGTGGATTTTAGCCTGTTATATACACAACGGGAATGCACGCCAGTAGCCGAGAGTGTTCAAATTCATTGCTGAATAAACGGTGCGTAAATGCGTGAGTAGCTACTGTTTATAAATCTACCATTTCTCCATAGTGCTCAATCGGCGTGCGATATATATATATATATATATATATATATATATATATATATATATATATATATTATAGCGTTAAAGACAAGAAATGTTCTTTTTACTATGATCGGTCATGCCAAATTTTAACACAAAAACACCAGTCGGCCGGTTTCGTCCCCTTTCATCAGAACTGTAAACGAGGAAAAATTTTTTCGGATGATATGAATAAACAGAAGGTGAAAAAAATTTTGATTTTACTAAAAGTTATTACATCTGAAGATGCTACAGACTCAGAAGTAATAACTTTTAGTAAAGTCAAAAAAAAAATTATATATATATGCAGTAATGAGCAAAAGTATTAGGACAAGAACTATTTTATCTTTTATGAGACATCAAAATAAAGTTCAAAATCACCCCTGTCCTAACACTTTTGCACACTACCGGTAGTGTACAAAAGTATTTTGACAGGGGCGATTTTCCTAAAAACCTCACTGAAATTCAAATGCAGGGTGAAAACCCAAATAAATTGCTAATAAATATTGATTATTTAAAACTAGGTGTAAAGAAAATGTATTAAAAAGAAGTTATATTTAATTTTTCCTATTTTCTATTAAACAAGTTATTTTGAAACTACTTTATTGAACATCTATGGAATATTTTGGATAAAAAAATTGATAAATCTAATGTTACTTCGCAAGATACACTTTGGGAACAAATACAAGCTGCTTGGCAGGAAATAACATTAGGTACATTGAAGAAGCTTGTGACGTCAATGCCTGGCAGAATGAAGGATGTGATCAAAGCAAAAGGCTATTATACTAAATATTAAATTTATTTTGTAAGAAGTATTTTTCTTGTTAAAGCATTTGTTGAGTAAATCAAATAAAATTACTTTAATTAAATAATTAAATTGTTTATTTTCTGTCAATATGCCTCATAAAAGATAAAATAGTTCTTGTCCTAATACTTTTGCACAGTACTATATATATATATATATATATATATATATATATATATATATATATATATCAGAAAAAGATACAGTGGGGAGCAAGAGGAATGAACTGTCGCCTAAATACGCAAAAATGAAAATAACACTCATATCTCATTTTAATAGTTTTTAACAAAACTGCGCAAAAATGTTTTGTAATAGTAAAGAGTAACTTTATTCAATAAAATCCCCATTGGTTTCGGCGACGGCCTCTAGATGACTGTGGAAATCTCCTATAAATCTTTTGTGGGAGAGCGGTCTTCTTGCTTAAGCTGGTGAATTCTGCCATAATCCTTGCCTTCAGTTCACCTTTAATTTTACAAGGAGTTTTCTTGGTCTCTCCCTCAACTGCACCCCACACATAATAATCAAGGGGGTTGAAGTCTGGGAAGTTAAATAGCTAAATATAATGGGTGATGTGATTGCACAAATTGTCTGACAACCATGACTGGATTTTCCTGCTTGTATGGCATGGTGCGGAGACCTGTTGCCAAATATACGGTCTTCCAACAACCGTCCTCTTTACGCAGGACAACCTCTCTTCTCAAAGCACTTGATGTAGAATTTGATATAATGGGTGATGTGATTGCACAAATTGTCTGACAACCATGACTGGATTTTCCTGCTTGTATGGCATGTAGTGCGAGAACCTGTTGCCAAATATACGGTCTTCCAGCAGCCGTCCTCTTTACACGGACACTCTCTTCTCAAAGCACTTGATGTAGGGTGATATAATGGGTGATGTGATTGCACAAATTGTCTGACAACCATGACTGGATTTTCCTGCTTGTATGGCATGGTGCGAGAACCTGTTGCCAAGTATACGGTCTTCCAGCAACCGTCCTCTTTACGCAGGACAACACTCTCTTCTCAAAGCACTTGATGTAGGGAATTGATATAATGGGTGATGTGATTGCACAAATTGTCTGACAACCATGACTGGATTTTCCTGCTTGTATGTGTAGTGCTGAGGCCTGTTGCCAAATATACGGTCTTCCAGCAACCGTCCTCTTTACGCAGGACAGCACTCTCTTCTCAAAGCACTTGATGTAGGGTGATATAATGGGTGATGTGATTGCACAAATTGTCTGACAACCATGACTGGATTTTCCTACTTGTATGGCATGGTGCGGAGACCCTGTACCAAATATACGGTCTTCCAGCAACCAAATCCTCTTTACGCAGGACAGCACTCTCTTCTCAAAGCACTTGATGTAGGGTGATATAATGGGTGATGTGATTGCACAAATTGTCTGACAACCATGACTGGATTTTCCTGCTTGTATGGCATGGTGCGGAGAGACCTGTTGCCAAATATACAGTCTTCCAGCAACCGTCCTCTTTACGCAGGACAACACTCTCTTCTCAAAGCACTTGATGTAGGGTGATATAATGGGTGATGTGATTGCACAAATTGTCTGACAACCATGACTGGATTTTCCTGCTTGTATGGCATGGTGCGGAGACCTGTTGCCAAATATACGGTCTTCCAGCAACCGTCCTGCTTTACGCAGGACAGCACTCTCTTCTCAAAGCACTTGATGTAGGGTGATATAATGGGTGATGTGATTGCACAAATTGTCTGACAACCATGACTGGATTTTCCTGCTTGTATGGCATGGTGCGGAGACCTGTTGCCAAATATACAGTCTTCCAGCAACCGTCCTCTTTACGCAGGACAGCACTCTCTTCTCAAAGCACTTGATGTAGGGTGATATAATGGGTGATGTGATTACACCAAATTGTCTGACAACCATGACTGGATTTTCCTGCTTGTATGGCATGGTGCGGAGACCTGTTGCATAATATACGGTCTTCCAGCAACCGTCCTCTTTACGCAGGACAGCACTCTCTTCTCAAAGCACTTGATGTAGGCCACTGGAATTTAGTTTGAGACCTCTTTGGGATGACTAATAGAGGCATAACGTCGCCATCGCTATTGATCACTCTAAACACCTTCGTAATCACCATGAAACGCATCCATCTCTTTCTGAATCCTCTGCACTATCCAAATCAGCATCCAAACATTCTGAAATTTATTGGAGTTTACGACGCAAATGTCAAGAAGTACAGCATGTCGTTTCCATAATGTTATTCAGCTGCCCACTAATTATTTTAATAATAATAATTATATTACAATTAGTTAAAAATCAATGCTTTTAGTATGTGATAAAATCAAGGAGAAAAACATTTGAGTTGGTAGTTTACTCCAAATGTTAGGGATTAATATAGCAAAAGGCTTAAATGTTTAAGGAATCAAATCCTATCATCTAATGTTAATATTATTGTAAATTATTGAGCCTTTTAATATTCGGTCTCCGTTTTGAGTTTGAGGTCCTGTGCTATGATGAATGGAAGCATAATGTCGTTATCACTGATGATCACTTTAAACACCTTTGTAATCACCATTAGACTCCTCCAACTCTTTCCAAATTCTCTACACAATTTTCAAATTGACACCCAAATACTCTGAAGTAAATGGCAAGCAGTACAACATGCTGTTTTCAAATTTCCAGAACGGTTACATTGTGGAACAAGCTCTCGAAATTGTGGTTACCCGATCACTTCCATCTTAATCTTTTCAAGTCAAAGGTCATCTATCATATGCATTGTGACTTTACTTTGAGTGACACTTCGGTCTTGTTTTGGATGAAAAAGAATTCAAATTTATTTCGTTTTTTTTTATTTATTTATATTTCTTTTGTTGAAATCCCCATCCAAACATTCTAAAATTTATTGGAGTTTACGACGCGAATGTCAAAAAGTACAGCATGTCGTTTTGACAGGGTTATTCGGCTGCCCACTTATTTGACCTAGAGCAGCACTACCCCACCAAGGCACTTAGGTCCCCGTTTTGGGTTTGAGGTCCTGTGCTATGATGAATGGAGGCTATCACTGATGATCACTCTAAACACCTTCGTAATTCCCATTAGAGTAATCCAACTCTTTCCAAATTCTCCGCACTGATTGACCGACAAATACTCTGAAATTTTCGCATTGGAGCTTCCGGTACGAATATTTTGTTACAATTTTCAGACGGTATTAATTGCATCGTGGTGCTATTTTTTCACAAGCGGTGTCCATATAACCCTATTATACTGTGCAGTGGACAAAATAAAAAAACAAACAACGCATATACTCGAAATTAAAAATTTAAACTGGCGACAGTTTACCGATCGCACCCTGTATACGAATGGATTTGTATATGGGAATAGAAAGAAGGAAAGAAAGAAAGAAAGAAAGAAGTTTATTATAAGCATCGCTTAAACAGAAGTTATGTAGAATTTTATATATCTATCGCAAACGTGGGTGGTTCTGTGCAAGTATCGCTTTAATTTGATTTTAATACTCCTTATCCAAAAGAGGAATGGTGACATGCTGGGTGGAGGTGAGGGTAACGAAACGAAACGATATTTATGCGCTCTTGTGTTGATGAATAGAATTGGCTTTCTGTTGGAGCTGGGGATGTCGAACGCGATGATGGTTGTTTGTGAGGACTTAATAATAACAAAATCCGTGCCGTAAATCCGTGACCGCAGGCACGCAAAGAAATCACAATCGTTGAAATCTAATCACGAAGAGGTGTCACGACTGAATAACATTCAACAATTCCTCCCTCCCGTGCTGACGAAAAAGACAAGACGCACCAAAAAAATGAGTAGAAAAATAAACAGAATCCAACAATAAGAGAAACAAACAATATCTCTCACTTTATCCGCATATATTAGCATACACACTAATATATAAATGGGTGTACGTGCGTACCTTTAACCTTTCGCACCTAAGCCCACATATGAATGCATAGATTCCAATCCATATATACAGAGAGAATGAAAAGTAACACCTCATTTTGAAATACTTATAATTTATTTATTAACTATAATTTTTACAAGAAATTCTTATGAAAGGAAAGCATGAGGTCATATTTAAAATTCGATATGGGTACCAAATTGTGCAACAAGCGTCTTGAACCGCCAGAAATCGCGTCAACTAATTTCGCCAGGATCTCTTATGGTATGGAAGACATAATTTCGTGTATTCGCCCTTCAAGTTGTTCCAAGTCTTGGTTTGTTAGCCTAGACTTACGCATTTAACCAACCCCAAAGAATAAAAGAGTGTTAAGTCAGGACTACTCATCCATAAAATAAAGAGTTACATTTCAATCACCCTTTATATATAATATCTGCCTCCTTCTGCCGAGCGCCCATAGCTCAGAGATAGAATCGCCGACTGATGCCAATTCGGTCGGGTTTCAATCCTGAGTAAAAAGCAATAGGATGTTTAACCGTACTGTTGAGCTGTGATACAGCGAAACAGATCTGTCAGCGGATGACTATATATATATATATATATATATATATATATATATATATATATATCGAAAATTTAAGAGTGAGCCAATAACCTACCATGGTTTCGCTTAACAGCTCGTCAGGGAAAATTATGGTAGGTTATTGGCTCACTCTTAGATTTTCCATTTTGTTTGCTCTACTTTCGCTTTGAGTGCTTTGTGTACTCTGCTTTCGTATTGAGCTCTTTATTGTTAAGGTTTTCGTCTTGGGTTTTTTTCTTTCTCACGAAGGCTTGACTTTTTGTTTAGGTATTTCGTTTGTTTCTTTTTTCTCTTCCCCTTCTTTTACCTCCGGGTTAGGGTTAGGGTTAGGGTTAGTTCCCGGTGGGTTTCAAGACGATCTCATTTGTAGATTAATTATTGCTAGTCTTGAGAGAATTAATTCTGTTGCTATTGGTATTATTACTATAATTAATATTACTATTATATATATATATATAAGTGTGTGTGCGTGTGTTATGAAAATGTACGAAATTTAAATTATCTTTTAATAATTACTTATTAAAAAATAATAACGTTAAACAAATAAAAAATTAATGCATATGTTTGTGTGGGGGCGCGTTGTGGTGCATTTGATGTCGGCTCGATACTAGAAATCAGAGAGACTAGTTCGAATTCTAGTCTAATTCGTTGCATTCCATTACGTGCAAATCCTTAGGGGAGAGGTATTAATTCGTCGCTTCTGCCTCCAGATATGGGTTAAATATCAAGAAAAATTGAATGGCAACCAGTGTACTGCAGAAAAGTAACGGTAGCCTACTGCGGGAAAATCGGCCCACACTTCAGTGTGCATAACGTATAGCACTTATGTGATATATATATATATATATAGAGGGAGAGAGAGAGAGAGAGAGAGACAGGCAGAAAATCTAAGCAACAGCCAACAACCTACCACGGTTTCGCCCAACGGCTTGTCAAGGAAATTGGCTCCAATTTCCCTGACGAGCCGTTGGGCGAAACCGTGGTAGGTTGTTGGCTCTTGCTTAGATTTTCTGTCTTCGTTTGCTCTACTTTCGTATTGAGCGCTTTAGTGTTAGGGTTTTTGTCTTGGTTTTTTTTTCTTTCTTACGAGTGCTTGACTTTTTGTTCATGTACTTCGTCTGTTTCTTTTTTTACTTCCCCTTCTTTTCCCTCCGAATTGGTCCTCGGTGGGTTGAACGAGACGATTTAAATTATAGCTTAATTAATACTAGTTTCGGCAGAGTTAGTTCTGTTACTATTAGTATTGTTATTACTATAGTTAATATTATATATATATATATATATATATATATATATATATATATATATATATATATATATATATATATTGCATAAAAACTCAGCCCCGATGACTAATGCCATCATAACGAAACTTCGAAAGTCAGCATAAACATGCTCATTTAAAGTGAATAGATAGATAGATAGATAGATAGATAGATAGATAGATAGATAGATAGATATGTGTGTCTGTATGTGTATGTATATATGTATTCGTGCGTGACTGAAAGAATATATGCAAAGACCTGAAACTTTGATCTGTATTACAATCACGCTGTCATTATTGATTGATTGATTAGTTCATTTGTTTATTTTTTTCAGGTTATTTAAAGCCATATAATATTCGGTTCTACCTACCTGCTACCTACCTACATCAGTCTCTTCTTTATTTATTTATCTCAGTATTGTCTTTATCTGTCTATTCATGTGACCATCTGTTTATCTATCCGCTTATCCATCTCCCTAACTATTTATCTTATTCTGTATCTATCTATCTATCTATCTATCTATCTATCTATCTATCTATCTCATTGTTCATAATTATCTATCTATCTATCTATCTATCTATCTATCTATCTATCTATCTATTTCATTGTTCATATCTATCTATCTATTTCATTGTTCATATCTATCTATCTATCTATCTATCTATCTATCTAATTGTTCATATCTATCTATCTATCTATCTATCTATCTATCTATTTCATTGTTCATATCTATCTATCTCATTGTTCATATCTATCTATCTATCTATCTATCTATCTATCTATCTATCTATCTATCTATCTAAATCAGGTCATTATCCATCTCAATCTGTTTAATATCTATCGATCTATCTTAATCAATTCAATATCTATCTATCTATGTCAGTTCAGTACTTACATCAATCAATTCAATATCTATCTCAATCAGTCTAATCTCTACCGATATATCTTTAAATCAGTTTATTTTCTATCTCTCAGTCTAAATCAGTTCATTATCTATGCATAGATCGATCAAATTTTATCTATTTTATCTGTCTATAGACAACTCCAATCAACACAACATAGTCAGTTTTTAACTTTAATGCGATTTGAAGATTGAAATAAACAGTTGACAGGCAGTTTGATGCCGATATTCACAAGTTTTACATATATAAATGTTTTGTTTTCAATACTGAGCACTCTTCCTTCTAAATATAACAAATTTAAAACAATAGATACACACACACACATATATGTATATATATTCATGTACAATACGTATAGACACGTATAGTTTTACACATGATATATTTTTGCGACATTTATATCGTAAATGCTTTGAAAATTCTTTAAATAAACTAGAATAGATGTCTTTCGTTTGTCATAATAATACTCTTTGAGGCATACCCCTATTTTACAATATACTGCTGACCTAATTAGCACATATTTCAAATCAACCATCAGTCAGTTAAGTGCAATATGTGATACACGCTTGGGCGATCATGTCTCGAAAGAGACATGACTGACTGGGCAGAGGAGTATCCCACAGTAGGTTGCCATTGCTTTCTGCGGTAGAGTGGTTGCCAGCCAATGCTATAGAACCCAGTCTGTCCTGTTATTTAACCCATAACTGGAGGGAAGAGACGGATTAATACCTTTCCCAAGAGCATTTGCGCGTAAGTGAATGCAAGAAATTCAACTCGAACTCGAACTTTTCCAAGAACAACAGAGGCAGACCGGAGAAGGGAGACGCAATCACCGCTTTGCTTGATCTGATGTGATTCGCCGCTCTGAAGAAAAACCTCGTACTTAATGTCTTGTTTCCGAATTCTCGTTAAAAACCAAGACAACAAACACTGCCTCACGATAATCGGGAAGGGTCGATAGTTATTGCATGGAGAATATAGATCTGTTTGAACCATCAGTAACTGTACTAACAATTTTGCATTCAGGAATTACATATAGATGCTTTTCTTTTATCCTTTATCCAACCTATTTTTTTCGTGTAACTTGACTCTGACCAGATCACTTCATCGTTTCTAATCGAACCATCTTAGAATCAATCAACCCAGCGTAGAACAAAACAAAGTTTTGCCTGAAGCGATCAACTCTACGATCAGCCGAGGGAACCGAGCTTGAGTACGGACCGGCAGCGGGGTGTACGTCATATAACCTCTCAGCTACACATATATATTTGCCATATCTGGACAGATGCTCCTGCTATTTGTCTCGAGGTTCTAGACAAAATTTAAAGAAAAATCTCAACTATAATCGATTCTGATTAAGCATCTCGAATTTTACTTTCTCAACGACGTGATTTGGCCTCCTTCAGTCTTTTCTTTTTTTTAATCGTATCACCCCGAGCAAGGCGGTAACGCCACTGATGTGCAGTGGGCTACGTAAGAGTAAAAAGATTAGATAGAAGAAAATGAAGAGATTGAATAGAAAAACGAACCAGTTAGAAATGAGAAAGAGAAGGATGGGATGTGATGACAGTTGCAAAGGTGGAGAAAAAGGAAATGATATCCAGGTTGGTGTAGAAAGAACTAGAGTCAAGTGGTTAAGAGATAAGTATTGACATTACATTTTAATTCCTGGAGATTGTAGCAGTCAGGAAAGCAAGAATATGGAAGCCAGTTCTACAGGCGGGAAGTGCGAGAAAAGAAGCTGCAGGAGTAGAATTGACGTCTGCATTTGGTTAATCTAACTGTGAATGGGTGAGACCCAGTTGCCAGTCTGGTTGCACAAGTAAACACCTGTTGCAGAGGCACCAGTGACTTAAGTTCGTTGGAGCAGAAGCCATGAAAGCATTTATAGAACAGACAGAGGGAAGCCAAACCCCGTCGGTGGGTAAGTGGCTGGAGTCGAGCCCCCAAGTCGGTATCTATCACATTACTAATTCTCCTTTGGACTCTGTCAAGAGCACTGAGATGAACAGCAGGGGCGCCTAACCATATATGACAGCAGTATTCCATGCACGGACGAATGGTTGATTTGTATATATGCAGGATGGATTCAGGCGGGAAAAACATCCTGGCCCGACACAGTGACCCAACCTTCCTAGCATTAGATTTAGTTATTGACTCAATGTAGTGGTTCCACTCGAGGCGCACTTGAGGCGCAGTGTATTGCTCTCAGAGAGACTTGCTTGGTCCATGCTTATGAGAGGCAGGAGAGGTTGCCTGTGTTGATTGACAGACAGCAGCTTGGTCTTAGACGCACTGAAATTTACAAGCCACTTTTTACTCTAATCCACCACAGAATGCAGATCCCTCTCAATATTAGCAGCGAAGTTATGTTTGTCCACCACGCCGGATTTCTTACTGATGCAGGAGTAAATTGTGGTGTCATCTGCGTAGATGCCTACTTGGGATTTGATCACCTCTGGGAGATCATTTATGAAGATCAGGAAGAGCGTCGAGCCTAGGATAGATCCCTGAGGCACACCAGCGTTTGTACAGTAGGATGTGAAGGCATGCCCATTCAAGACGACCTTCATTATGCGGCTATTTAGAAAAGATTGGATCAGATCAAGCAAGCGTCCGGTAATAAAAAGCCAGTGTGCCAAACCCTGTCAGAAGCCTTGGAGATATCCAGAGTAACAGCACGAGCTTCGCCAGACTCCACAAGGGCCTGGAACATGTACTCCGTGATGGTCGTTCGCATGTCGGCCGTGGACCTGCCGAAGCGGAAGCCATACTGTCAGAGAATAGTTTATGGGCAGTAAGATGTTGAACTATTTCAGCATTAATAATGGCCTCGAACATTTTCCCGAAAATTGATAGAAGGCTGATAGGGCGATAGTTGGATGGGTCCGAGGGTTCACCAGAGTTCTTAAATACAGGTACGACAGAAGAGGACTTCCAGCATGCAGGAAAACAGGAAGCAGAAAGGCAGTAGTTATAGAGTTTAGAGAAGACAGACGAAAGTTAGGGGCACATTTCTTAAGGACAGTCACCGAGATACCATCACCGCCGCTCGCCTTATGGGGGCCAAGTTTTGATATTACTCGGGATACTACTGTCGGGGTAATGTATACATCTTTTAGTTTAGCCTCAGTTCTAATAGGGAAGTCGGGTGTGGGTACTCCAGATGAGTCATATGTGGAGTTGGATGAGAATCTGCGTGTAAAACACTCGACCTTGTCCCCTGATGCTTTGAGGACCTCAAATTCATTGATTAAGGAAGGGATAGAGGATTTGCTATTGTTAAGCACCCGTTTGCATAACCACCAGTAGTCCTTGGAGCCGAACTTGCGGTCAGCTATGCGCTCTCTTATTCTCTCAGCAAACAACCGCTTGGCGTTATTCATAATTCTCTTGTACTCATTACGAGCAGACGTGAATAGACGCCTATTGTGGTCAGATGAATGTCTCTGAAATAGTCGGAAGTAGTGGTTCCTGTGGGCAATGGCGGCCGAACAAGAAGGAGAGAACCAAGGGGAGGAATGAGGCTTGAGACGAAATTTTTTGGTAGGTATGAAGGCATCAATGCCAGCTTTCACCCATGAAGAAATCTCAGAGGCACAGTCATCAACTGGGAGATCGAAATTGCGAAAGGCGTCCCAGTCAGCTCTTTGGTAGCAGTAGGAGGTCTTATAGGTAGGAGGCTCCTGTGGGGAGTGAGAGTGGAGAAAAATATTAAGAGAGACAACAGCATGATCGGATTTGCCAATACTTGGCAGAAGTCAGGTGCAGAGGAAAAGCATAGCTCTAATAGAAAATGGGGAATGCTGGGAAAGCGTGTGGGGAAGTCCACTACTTGCGTAAGGGATTGGGAAATGGCAAAGTTCATGGCGTGGATGCCAGCTGAATCAGTAACAAAGTCTTTAAGCCACTAAGTATGATGGGCGTTAAGATCTCCGAATACAAATATGTGAGCAAATGGGTGGGAGGAAGTAGTCTTATCTATATTGTCAGAAATGCTGTCTAGAAAAGAGGAGGGGGGACGGTAAAGGAAGTAAAGGTAGCTAACCGAACTGAGAAGTGGCAGACGGAGACATACATATTGGTGGTCAGGGGATTCGAGCGATGTCACCCTACTAGAGGGAGGTGTTCACTAACGTCGACCCCCAGCCCATGCATATGGACAGTGGAATCCTTCCATAAGAGGGGAAGATAACCAGGGATCGAGAAGTTAGAGGAGGGAATTGATTAGTTGAGGTTAGTCTCACAGAGCGCTAGGATATCAGTAGACTTGTTGGGGAGGAAAGCTTCTACACTACAAAAGTTAGTACGATATCCCCGGATGTTAGTAAATGAATGTTAAGAGATTTTGGTGATTTGAGTTTGACTGGTTTAGGATTTTTTGTGATTTTATTTTTCATATTAAGGTTTGTTGGTAGGGAGGGACCTTGAGTAGAGAATGCATGCGTTCATTGTTCACGATATGAGCTGGGAGGGAAATTGGCTCGGGCTGCATCAAAGTGTGGTCTCGGGGTTGCCCACCGAAAGCGCTTGCAGGGACACCTTTCCATGCGCGACATGGCACTACAAGAACCCCGATATTATGCAACTGTTGATCAGAGCAGCCGCTCTTGACGCTACGCAAGAGTTAGGGTTCCTAACTACCAGTCGGAAGCAGTAACCAGGAAACTGCCAACCCGGCACCCTCACAATGATGAGACGTTGCCACCAACCACACACATCGCAGGAAAATCACAGAAGCACCAATACTGAGGAGAGAAAGGACAAAGCCGGAAACCACATCCTAAACAGGGAACAGGGATGAGCCTCTACATTTGTTCAATAAAGTTTGGTGGAGTGTAAACTGGGCAATAGTTTGGTGTATCTACTCCAATTAAAAAAAATAAAAAAATAAATAGAAAAATAAAAAATGAAAAAAAGGAGAAACAAATCTAGTGGAGAATTGCTAAGTTTTAACTTAGTTAAAGTCCAACAACCAGAGAAATTTCTGCCAAGTTAAAAAGAAAACCAAACGTTCAATTAAGCATGAAAAGTTTAAAATTAAGCAAAAAATGACTTACTTTTAAGAATATTTTAAAGAAAGTTGCTCCCATCCAAAACACATGGTTTCTGTTATAAAAGGTAAAAATACAATTCTTTTTAACTTTTTGGCAAAAACCAAAGTGATAAATAGGCGGGGGTGGAGAGTCAGCTGAATAGCCAGTATGTGACCCGTAGGCCGCGAAGGGAAAGAAAGATAGAGTCAAACATCCGAGGAGGAAAGGGAAAGAGAGAAACAAAGAATCTAACAGCCGGACAAATATTTTCATGACATTCACAGAGTACATCATGTTCCACCCCATCCCTTGCACAGGGACCGATAAACTGAACAGAACGCCGAACAGAGTCCATTCGGCCTGCCACCGAGAGAGAGACAGGTGGTTCAGCCGGCCGGGGAGACGACGACAAAATGCAGAGACTGTGAAGAGACATGCTGACAGAGAAGAACAGCAGACCAGAATAGTGTGTGCAGAATCGGACCAATTTGTTTTTCTTGGTGTTCTAACCACATAAATTTAAGCGCGCTACTAGATTGGCATTTAGGTCCTACCCGTTTACCGTTAGAATAGTTACATGTAACCACCTTTTGTACACTAAAAGTACTTTTTCTCGCATTTCCAGCCTGTGGAACACACTTCTGTTTGCTTGCTTCTCTGATAACTACAATCTCCAAAAGTTTAACTGCTACGTAAATTGCTATCTTTCATCATTTTGAATTTACTTCATCTTTTATCCTTTCTTCACTACCCCCGTCATTTCTCTAACTGTAACCCCCTGCACACTAGTGGCAGCCCCGCCTTGCTTCCGGTGAAAAGATTAAAAAGACATTAAACAAAAGAAACGAATTAATAGTCACATGTAGACATAAAAACAAATATCTGTTGAACTAGATAGTTTTCATTTCAAGCCTATACTTTTCTGCTTTTTAATTAGTTTAGTTACTTATCTTGAAGTTCACATCTTTTTTAATGTTGATTGTATAATCACTTGCGCGAATAAGTAATTTTTATGTATGCATATTTTGTTTTCTTTTATTAAAATGCTTTATCAAAAATATAAATTAAGTACGTATTGTTTATTTATACTTCTGAGATGAGGTAGTATTTACATTATTTACATTGTTCGGACTGTTGTTCTCATTTTTATTGCCACATTCGCGACATTTAGGCCGTTTTATTCTCCGTCCTTCTTCAGGTGCTTGGAATTTCGAGCGAAACCCTTTTTTTCAATCACTGGGGTATATCATTATATTTCCATGTACCATGCCACTTCCGGATGTTTGTCTCCCTTTAACTCAACTCTCTACTCTGCTGCAGCGAGGTATTGAACTCTTTTGGGTCAAGTCACTTGATCTAACCACGTTTTATCCACTGGGCCATGGATAAAAGCTTTGATTAAACACATATTTTGACTAATATGTATTTTAATGTATTTTGCCATTTCTTTTAAACAAATAGGATTTGTCTATCTATATACGGGTGTGCTCTGTGGTGCAGTAGATATCGACTCGGAACGAGAAATTGGAGAGCAGAGTTCGAATTCCAGTTAAATACGTTGCATTCACATACACGCAAATAACCTTGGGAAAGGTATGAATCCGTCAATTTCTTCTCCAGCTAAGGGTTAAATAGCAGTTTAGATTGGGCTCAATAGCCTTTTCTGGCAACCAGTCTACTGTAGAAAGTAACAGCAATTTTCTGCCCAGTCGAGATATGATTGCCCAAGCGTGTATCACGTATGGCACTTAACTGACTGAATGATATATATATATATGCATGGATTTACAAGTGTCTTAAGTGTTTACATATAAAATATTATGTTTTTTGGATAGACCTACAGTTTATATATATACTTTGGATATATGAGAAGCTATATAGTCACAGGCATGTTTATATATGAATTTTTATTCAAATTTCTATGTGTGTGTATACAAATGGATATATTTATTTACATGGTTCGGACAGTTGCCATCACCTTTATTATCATATTCATCACGTTTCCGACTTTTTCAGGTGATACTTTTTCAAATTTCGGACGGAACACTTTAATTTAAACTTAGCGAGTAGAGTTATCATGAGCAATTAACTAAAAGTGGGATATCCAAAGACATGGCACCTTTGATTAGAAAATTCTAACACCGTTAAATAAAGGGTTCTGTTAGAAATTTCTACACTTTTAGAAGGTCGGAACATACAACGACCGAAGCGTCATGAATACGGCAATAAATACGAGAACAGCAGCCTGAACATTGTAAATACTAACAATAACTCTTCACAGGAATATAGACCAATGTATGAATTTATATATATATACTTTCCCTTTGAATATATATATATATATATATATATATATATATATATATATAGATAGACTGTGGAATCATTCGTGGTCGAGTGGTGTAAAATGCACTAGATCAATTGTTGGAGTCGCAGGTTCGAATCCTGCCGAATGGCACACATTTTCGTAACAAAATTTATCGTAAATAATCAGGCCGGAAGAAATAAATTTACAAATATACTGTTTGATTAAAAATAGAATATCTACTTAAATACTAGTATCGATTAAAAATAATGTTCAAACAAATAAATTATATATGTATATATATATATATATATATATATATATAGATAGATAGATAGAAAGATAGATAGATAGATAGATAGATAGATAGATAGATAGATAGATTAACAACGTTCAAAACATTAATTTAAAACATTAATTTAAAACAGTGCTCAATATAACCGTACTGTTGAGCTGTGATACAGCGAAACAGGTCTATCAGCGGATGACTATATATATATATATATATATATATATATATATATATATTCAAGTGAATAAGGAACAAAGATATATATTAACAACGTTCAAAACATTAATTTAAAACAGTGCTCAATATAGAGATATAAAGATAAAGAAATGAATATTTATTATAAATTATAGTTTAGAACATGTACAAATTACAATCTACTACAAAGTGTACATTTTGTTTCGATGATGCAAGAACAGAGTCTCATCAGGTAGTAAACGCTATTTTTTGCAGGGAGATGGAAAATTCGCTTCCTTATATTGATAAATTT
Organism: Ascarosepion bandense; assembly: GCA_037127315.1. Lineage (NCBI taxonomy): Eukaryota > Metazoa > Mollusca > Cephalopoda > Sepiida > Sepiidae > Ascarosepion > Ascarosepion bandense. The sequence goes on along the minus strand of JBBBDQ010000357.1, from coordinate 7,223,390 downwards.
TTGAGTGTGCCAGGTAAAGTAGGTAGAGAAACTGAGAAATCAGAATTGGGGATTTTAAAAGAGACATTGAACAAAAAGAGGAAAACGGGAGAGAAAGAGTGAGGTAAAAGAGACATGGTGAAAATATCCCGAGAAGGGCGTCAGGTTTAACAGTAGAAATTAAAGTATGGTCATATACAGTCTTTGATGACCTGGCGATTGGGTTTAACAAAGAGTAAGAAGTAAGAAAATGTATTTGAGAAGACGGGCGAAGAAAAGAGAGGTGTGAGAAAGCAAAATCGGCCAAATCGTAGGTTTTTTTTAAACACTCTGACCTGAAATTGTTAGTGGATAAACATATCTGTATTAGTGAAGTATAAGGCTACAAATCTTTTGGAGTTTTTTGAAAGGATGGTGAAATCCTGTACCTAGGTGTAGAAGTTATTAAAGGTTTTTTTATTTAAACTTAATTTAAAATTAAATTTATTTTAATTTTCGGTTATGATAGGAACGATTGGATCAAACCAAGCTAGCGTACAATGATACTATAGCCCTGTAGCGCAGATGGCCGGCATGCCAGACCGTATCAAATGCTTCGGAGATATCCAGGGCAACAGCTCGAGCTTCGTCTTCTTGAATGTACTCGGTGATGGTCCTTAGAAACTCAGCAGTAGATCTTCTAAAACGGAAGCCATATTATCTGTCCGAGAATAGTTTATAAGCGGTGAGATGTTGAACTATTTCAGTATTGATAACAGTTTCGAATACTTTGCCGGAAATTATTAGGAGGCTAATAGGGTGATAATTAGAGTGGTCCGAGGGTTCTCCTGAGTTCTTAAATACAGGAACCACATAAAAAAAAATTTCTATGAGGCAGAAAAACAAGAAGCAAAGAGTTAGTAATTATAGAATTTAGAGAGGACAGAGGAGAGTTCAGGTGCAGATTTCTTCAAGACAATAACCAGGATTCTTTTGCTTTCTCTCGCCTTATGGAGGTCAGGTTTTGATATTATCTTAGAGTCCATAGAGAGGATGATGTAAACATACCTCAGTTGAGCCTCAGTTCTAAGAGAGAAGTCGAGTGCAGGAACCTCAGACGAGTCAAAAGTGAAGTTGGAGGAAAATCTGCTAGCAAAGCACTCGGCCTTGTCCGCAGTGGCTGTGAGGACCTCACATTTATTGATTAAATGAGGGATTGAGGATTTGCTGTTGTTCAGCACATATTTGCAGAGTCGCCAGTGGTCGTTGGAGCCGAACTTGCCGGCTGCTCTATCCTGCTTAATTCTTTCAGCAAACAAAAGCTTAGCGTCATTTAAGATCCTCTTACACTCATTACGAGGAGGCAAATAGGCGCCTATTGTGGTTAGACGCGTATCTCCGATATAGCTGGAAGAAGTGATTCCAGTGGGCAATGCTGGCCGAGCAAGCAGAAGAGAACCAGGTGTACGACTGGGGTTTAGGTCGGAACTTCCTGACCGGGATGAAAGCATCAATGCCAGCTTTCACCTAGGAGGAGACCTCAGAGGCGCAGTCCTAAACGGGAAGCCTAAAAACTTTGCCCCAAGGGACGTCACATAGAAAATCGCGGAACGAAACATAGTCTTCTCTTTAGTAACAAGAAGAAATTCTGTTGGTAGAAGGTTCCTGAAGGAGTAGGATTGGAGAGAAATATTAATGAAATTGCACATAAATATATATATGTGTGTGTGTGTGTGTGTGTGTGTAACGGTCAATTTTCAGTCAGAAACATGAAGACTGCGTTCTGCATGTAGCTCAAAGATGTGTTCCTAATGAAGAAAACTGTTATATATATATATAGTCATTCGCAGACAGATCTGTTTCGCTGTATCACAGCTCATCAGTACGGTTAGACATCCGATTGCTTTTAACCCAAGATTGAAACCCAATATATATATATATATATATATATATATATATATATATATATATACTATTGCGCAATATATACACTGGGGGCCATAATTATTAGGCCACTCCTATGTTTAAAAAGATGATGTATTTCATACTTTTTTTAGTATTTAATGACAAGTAAATAATTGTAAATGAAAATGGAATGGTTCTTTTATTAATACTGCACAATAACATGTGCATCAAATGAATTTATAAATATTTAATAAATACCTATATTGCAGTTTCATCAATGAAAGAATGAAGAAAATTTAGGGTGATTTGGACAAATTTATCTTTACTTCCTTGCTTTGTAAAATTTTGCAAAGTAATAATAACAAAAGAACCATTCTATTTTCATTTAGAATTATCCACTTGGCAATAAATACTAAAAATAGTATGAAATACATCATTTCTTTTAAAAATCTGAGGTGGCCTAATAATTATGGCCGGTAGTGTATATATATATATATATATATATATATATATATATATATATATATATATATATATATATATATATATATATATATATATACAAGTATTGTTGGAATAATATTCCTTGTCCAAAGAAACACTATTTTCAAAAAAATGCTCAATACAAAAGTAGAGCTAATAATATTATTTATTCACAAATTATAACATGGATATGTTACAATATCACTACAAAAGTAGCCATTTTGTTTCAACACTTTTGTGTCTTGTCAAGTGATGTGATGGTTCTTATATATATATATATATATATATATAAAGTATGTATATTTTGGCAGCATCTTTTCTTTTAAGCAAGTTGTGTTAAACGTTAGAGACAACATCGTCTTATATATTTTCTTTTGAATTTTTTCATATTTTCTGATTAGACTTTTTATTTCCGAATTATGTTTGTATGAAAATTGTCCAAAAGTTATCCTAGTAGTATTTACGAACGTCATCATTTATCATCACGGACTATAGTACAATTTAATAATCAAATATTGCCTTGTAGCAGAAAATGTGTTTCAACATTTTAAAAGAAAATAAATAAACGTTAGGAAGAATGTTTAAATTCAAAAGCAGTAATAATGTAAGCAACATGCACACGGGAAGATATGTGCTCACATAGATGCGTGAATTATATGGAATACTTGGTTGTAAACGATTTTTAATGCCGTAAAAATACGTTAATGAATTTAAACTTTGAAGGAACTAATTATGTAAATAATCAAATTACTCAGAGGCAAATAATTATGTACCTTAATTATATTTCAAATAACCCCTCTAAACACAAGTAAGTACATATCCAGAACCTTGGTAAGCTGTGCGATTGATAAGAGGTTTTTTACTTCTGATATGTAGTGCCTCTACAATTTTAGGCGTCTAATGTCTGTGTATTGATAAATAATTTTAGCATTGTCTATAAGAATTTTACGAATGTCAGAATGCTGAAGGGAAACAGTATGTGACTTAAGATGCTGTTTAATGGCACTAGAATCACTTAAATGCATAGCTATATATATATATAAGGTTTAGCAAAAATACTTTTACAAACTTTGGGGGCAGAGTACTCACTACATAACAAGGACAAAAATCGATATAAACATATGTTCTCAAATCCTTTATTTTTGAGTATAGAGTTTACGGTCAGTTAGTCAGTTAAGTGCTATACGTGATACACGCTTGGGCGATCATGTCTCGAAAGAGACATGACTGACTGGGCAGAGGATTATCCCGCAGTAGGCTGCCATTGCTTTCTGCGGTAGACTGGTTGCCGATCAAGGCTATAGAACCCAGTCTGTCCTGCTATTTAACCCATAATTGGAAGGAAGAGATGGATTAATATCTTTCCCAAGGGTATTTGCGCGTAAGTGAATACAATGGATTCAAATGGAATTCGAACTCGGCTCCCCGGTTTCTCGTTCGGAGCCGATATCCACTGTACCACAACGCACATCCCGTTTACGGTAGATGCTCTAAAATGTACAATCCAAGATACAAATCAAAAACTTTTGGTGCGTGTTCCTGACACCAAGAGAAGGTAAAATGTCCATACAAACATATGTTCAAAAAACTATCGTTGCATGTCAACACAGAAACTCCTGACAAATGTTCAAAACATCCTGCGCTTGCCTCTACGCATGCATGTCCCCGTAGGATCATTGAATGGTGAAGCACTTCAAATACTGCCACGTGATGTCGAATGGTTTAGCAATCCGCCATTGTTTTGGTGTAAGAAACCACCTTCAAAAATTTTAAAAGAAAGTTTTGATACATATCACCTTGAATCACGTTTATCTTATCCTTTCTTAAATACCCACTTTACACAGTCTTTTCGTTCATTGTAACCCTTTACGCACTAATGGCGGACCCAAATATTCTTCGCACATATTTTTAAAAAATTATTTATTGCTTTAATATATGTGACACGTATCTGACTAATATCGCGATGTGCATTGTGGAGCAATGGATATCGACTCGGAACAAGAAATCGGGGTGCCAAGTTCGAATTTCAGTTGAATTCTTTGCATTCACATACGCACAAATACCCTTGAGAAAGGTATTAATCCGTCTCTTCCCTCCAGTTATGGGTTAAATATCAGGATTGGGTTCTATAGCCGTGGCTGGCAACCAGCCTACCGCAGAAAGCAATGGCAAACTACTGCGTAATAATCTTCTGCCCAGTCAGTCATGTCTCTTTCGAGACATGATCGCCCAAGCGTGTATCAGGTATGGCACTTAACTGACTGATCTGACTAATAAGAACTAACCCAGAATCATAACATACCAGTGCTCTCTCTCTCTCGCTCTCTCTCTTGGTTTTTTCCTTTTCCTTTCGATCTCTGAAGAAACTTTAATAAAACTGAAACATGTTAGATTGAGATACGTTTTCAATTTGTTCTTCCTTATTTTACCATCATTCCGATTCATATATTCAACTCCTATATATACAGAGTGGTAATAAAATCATTATACAGTTAATTGTATGGAGAATTATCAAAGTTTCCATTTTTGCAAAGAAAGCAAGAAATATAGATAACCTCAAGCAGTTTATTAGAGGAAGTGTTTAGCCTTAGATTTTCATTAAAATTCGATATGGCACCAGATTTTACTACAAATTTCTAGAGCCACCCAGAAATTGTGTCAACTGATTGCACCAGGAACTCTCATTATATCGAAAACATTTTTTTGCATTCGTACTACAAGTTTTTCCAAAGTCTTAGTTTGCAGTATTTACATTATTCAAACTATTGTCCTCATCTATGTTACCATTTGTACGACGTTTCGGCCGTTGTACGCTCCGGCCTTCTTCAGGTGCTAGGAATTTCAAACCCAACCATTTATTACAATCACTATATCATTTGTATTCCTTGTCTAGAGCCTCTTCAGGTAGTCATGATTTATCTCTCTCTAACCCTGTAAGTTACTTGTTCACCATTGCTGTAGCCTGGTAATGAACTCATAACCCTTTGGGTCAAGTCAAAGGAACTAAGCAACGTCTCTATCCAGTGAGCCATGTGTCCTTAAAGACAAGAACAAATGAACTCATGACCAGAAGAGGCTATAGGCAAGGAAAGGACAAGAACAAATGAACTCATGACCAGAAGAGGCTATAGGCAAGGAATAAGAATGATTGTAAAAAAGGGTTCGGTTAGAAATTCCTGGCATCTGAAAAAGGCTGGAGCGTACAACGGCCGAAACGTCGTACAAATGGCGACATAGATGAGGACAATGGTATGAATAATGTAAATACTGTAAATACTAGCTCATCTCAGAAATATGGACGTCTTAGTTTGGTATCATAGACTTGCTCTTCAAACCAACCCCAAATTAATTACAGAAATACTAGAATCGCATCTTTTACTTGTTTTTCAATAAATTCAATGTTTACATTTTATATTGTACAAACGAAATAAATTCAACTATACTGATAGAAAATTTCAATTAAATTTTGCCAGATTTTAAACTAGTGCATAAAATAAAAGTAACGCCTTCCTATACGTTTGCAAATTAATACACATTACTTAAATGTGTCGTAATTATGATGATTTAAAAATATATTTATACCAAAAGATCCATCAGTACTGATTTTGCTTATGCACTTGGAAACATACGCATGCGCGTTTCTGTGAAAAATCGCCATTGCAATTTAATATAGCTCAATGGATTCGTATTTATGTATGGTTTCTGATTGATTGCTTCTCAAACGTGGAAGAAGGAGGTGATGGAAAAATCGATCAATAAAACCAGAAGTAATTAATTGTAATTAACTTAATGGTTATTGATCTTCATTTCTTTTCAAGCAGAAATCGGAGAAAGTTGATTGGGCGTTTTGACAAAACAGAATACAAGAGAAAACACGACGGGATAAAAGGTTTGTAGAAGAAAGAAAGTTACTTCAAAGAAACGTGATGGAATTAAACGGAAAAGACAATACCGGAAAAAATAAACATTTAAATTTTAGATGGGAAGATAAGTGATAATGTGAAAGAATGTTGAGGGAGGGAGGGAGAGTATCGAAATAGTCTTAACGGATAAAGAAAAAGAAAAAGCAAAAGAGAAAAATGGTAAAGCGTAATCGTAGACAAGCTAGAAGAAAAAGGAATAAGAAACTTGAAGAAGAAGGAATAAGGAACTTGAAGAAAAAGGAATAAGGAACTTGAAGAAGGAATAAGGAACTTTAAGGAGAAAGAATAAGGAGCTTGAAGAAGAAGAAATAAGAAACTTGAAGAAGAAAGAATAAGGAACTTAAAGAATTAAAAAGAAGGAATGTGAAGAAGAAAGAATACGGAACTTGAAGAAGAAAGAATACGGAACTTGAAGAAGAAAGAACAAGGATCTTGATAAAGAAAGAATAAGGAACTTGAAGAAGAAGAAATAAGGAACTTGAAGAAGAAAGAATAAGGAACTTGATGAAGAAAGAATAAGGAATTTGATGAAGAAAGTATAAGGAACTTGAAGAAGAAAGAATAAGGAATTTGATAAAGAAAGAATAAGGAATTTGATGAAGAAAGTATAAGGAACTTGAAGAAGAAAGAATAAGGAATTTGATAAAAAAAAAAGAATAAGGAATTTGATGAAGAAAGAATAAGGAATTTGATGAAGAAGGAATAAGGAACTTGAAGAAGAAAGAATAAGGAACTTGAAGAAGAAAGAATAAGGAACTTGAAAAAGAAAGAATAAAAAACTTCAAGAAAGAAAACATGTAACCGAGAACAAAAGATAAGAAATACGAAAAAAAGGCTTCTGAATAAAAGATAAAGTTTGATAAACTGAAAATAAAGATTCATATATAAAAAAAAAGTAAACGAAGGTGGGAGAGAAGGATGGAGAATATATAATTACGAGTGTATCACTGCCAAAATATTTAAGAGGATTATTAGTTGATTCCTCAAGGTTAATCCCCACGAAGTGTGACAGGAGGAAATATATATTCTCTCGATGACGGAATGTGGCTTTCCTCTGTCTCTTTTACAAATATTTTCACGACTTCCGCTCCGACTAACTTAACTCCCTGGTGGCCTCTCTCACGAATTTACTCGAACAACTAGACTGGTAAAAAGGTCCCATTCGTTTACAGTTAAATCAACTAAATGCACCCGAAACTTCGACTCCATCAGATTTTTTTTCTGATACTTCCAGCCTATTGAATTTATTTCCGTAGAATTGCTTCCCTGACAGCTACAATATCCAAGACTTATATATATATTTATTTTGAGGGTTTCATTATCATAATATTGTAATTGTGACAAATATAAGCAGTTATTCCTTACATTCACTTACGCGCAAATACCCTTGGGAAAGGTATTTATCTTCCCTCCAGTTATGGGTCAAATAACAGGACAGATTGGGTTCTATAGCTTTGGTCAGCAACCAGTCTACCGCAGAAAGCAATGGCAATCTACTGCGTGATAATCTTCTGCCCAGTCAGTCATGTCTCTTTCGAGACATGATCGCCCAAGCGTGTTTCACGTATGGCACTTAACTGACTGACTGAATGTTATAGTTGGAAACATTATTAAGGCTTCTAATGGGCATAAAGTGGGGGATCAGTTTTATATTGTCATGAAGTAATAAACTGACCCCCATTAATTACTACTTAATAATATAATACATCTCTTCCCCCTGTAGCTGAGAGTCAAATAACAGGACAGATTAGGTTCTATAATCTTGGTCGGCAAACAGTCTACCGCCCAAAGAGTGAATCACTGACTGAAAGGTGCATGCAAAATAAAAAAAGATTCATAAAACAATGAAACATTCAGACAAAAAATTTGACTGAAAAGAAAAAGAAAGAGAATTAGCTATTCACGCAAAACAATAATAAAAGAAAAAAGATAAAAAGAAATTGAAAGTGAAATAATTTTTTAAAAATAAATAAAAAATGAAAATTTAACTTAAATATAAACTGGTAAACATTGATAGACATAAAATTATCGAAATAAGCTACATAGCAAGAAAATAGGATAGTATTTGGAGCAAAAGGATGGTTGACTCGTTTCCAATGAAACATAGTAGCAATAAAAGTTCGAGTAATTACTGAAAGACAGGAACAGAAGAAGGACAGAAAAAAATAGCAAAGTAATAAAGATAATTACGAGTTCTGCTTGGTAATTTTGTACAACCGACACATTCTGTTACATTATAACGAGATCAGTTCTTCCTGGACGTTGCGTTACTACGGCATTCATCCAGGATAAGTTAATCCTATTAGAAACCCAGTGGTCACCTTGGTGGAAAATAGACGTAAGCAAACACTTTTCATAAACTTGTTGTTCTTTTTTTTAATCATTTCACCCCGAGCAAGGCGGAAACACCACTGATGTGCAGGGGGTTACATAAATGTAAAAAGATTAATTAGAAAAGAGTGAGGAGTACAAGCTAGTTAGAAAGGAACAATAGAAAGCTGAGAAAGAAGGTGCGATGACAGATACATAGGAGGAGAGAAAGGGAAGGTTATACAGGGGAGGGGAGAGAGCTAGAGGCCAGTGGTTAGTAGATGAGTATTAACTTTGCATTTAAATTTCTGGAGGTTGTAGCCGTCAGGAAAGCAAGAATACGGGAGTGAGTTCCACAGGCGGGAAGTGCGAGAGAGGAAGCTGCAGGAGTAGAATTGTCGTCTGCATTTGGCTAACCTGACTGTTGCCAAAGATTTTAGTATCAGTATCCTATCTTGAGGATGTGCGTTGTGGTGCAGTGGATATCGACTCGGAACGAGAAATCGGAGACCGATTTCGAATTCCAGTTGAATTCCTTGCATTCACTTACGCACAAATACCCTTGGGAAAGGTATTAATCCGTCTCTTCCCTCCAGTTATGGGTTAAATAGTAGCGCAGACTGAGTTCTATAGCCTTGGTCGGCAACCAGTCTACCGCAGAAAGCAATAGCAACCTTTCGAGACATGATCGCCAAAGCGCGTATCACGTATGGCACTTAACTCTTTATTTCTTTAGCTGCCATTTTAAGTAAGGTGAATATTGTCCTGGATGTGCGTTGTGGTACAGTGGATATCAGCTCGGAATGAGAAACCGGGGAGCCGAGTTCGAATTCCAGTTGAATCCATTATATTCACTTACGCGCAAATACCCTTGGGAAAGGTATTAATCCGTCTCTTCCCTCCAGTTATGGGTTAAATAACAGGACAGATTGGGTTCTATAGCCTTGGTCGGCAACCAGTCTACCGCAGAAAGCAATGGCAACCTACTGTGGGATAATCTTCTGCCCAGTCAGTCATGTCTCTTTCGAGACATCGCCCAAGCGTGTATCGCGCATGGCACTTGACTGACTGCTGATCCTATCTTGTATTTTACGCATTTACATCATTTTGAGACCACATCAACGGTTATTTGGTTTAGTGTAACGGCCGAGTAGTTATAGCGTTAGATCAGGAGGTACGGATTCGGATCCCAACTTTATTAAGGAGTTGATATTAAAACTATCGGTGCCCAAATTATTACCTTAGTCACAAAGGCTGAAAACTCAACAAATATTGAACTTAATACTGCAGTAATCATTTCTCTTTCGATCCAATCTTTAAATTTTATTTCCTTCCAGAATTTCAAATATCCGTGGCTCTCCACAGATTCCTTATCTGTGAATTGCCTTGTTTTGCATTGTCTACCTCTCTTAGTAAAAATTAAAAAATTCCAATATATAGTTAAAAATGGTCGTCATGTAGTCCTACGTACGGGACGTTATATTCCAAACTTGTAAATCAGATTGATCAAGGAAAGAAAGGTCTGTCGAAAGCAAGAACAATCACTACATTTTTTTTTCATTCTTAATTAAAGCTGCTCTTCTTCATCTTCTTCTTCTATGTGCCTTGTCCTTTTAGGACGTAGTCGATCATAGCCTTCCACATTTCCCTATCCTTGGTAGCGCTTAGCACGCTTTCTCCTGTTACACCACGCAACCCCCGTTCTGTCATCCACTTGCTCAGGCCAGTGAGATACGTTACACGCTGTTTTCCCTTGTCTCTCCTTCCCTCTATCTGGCCTGTTAGTATCAGATTCTCCAAGCACTCCTTCCTCATTGCATGTCCCAAGAACTTTAGCTGTCTCTTCCTGATGCTCAGTATTAATATTCTTTTCGTTTCCATCCTTTCCAAAACCTCATCATTGCTCACATACAACACAATAGCAGGAGTAACTCAGGAGCCTTGTGTTGACTGAACTTTAGTGGGAAAATATCTCTGCTTAGAATGTAATTCAGTTTCTTCTGAAAATAGCTGGCCATCTTCTTCTTCTATGCACCCTGTTATTTCAGGACGTAGGCGATCATGGCTTTTCACATCTCCCTATCCCTGGTGGCTCTTAGCACGCTTTCTCCTATCACACCACACAATCCTCGTCCCGTCACCCACCTGATCAGTTCCTTCAAATATGTTATCCGCTGCTTTTCCCTGTCTCTTTTTCCCTCTGTCTGACCTGTTAGTATCAGGTTCTTCAAGCCCTCCTTCCTCATTGCATGTCCCAGAAACGTTAGCTGTCTCTTCTTGGTGATCAGTAATAATTTCCTTTTTGTTTTCATCCTTTCCAAAACCTCATCATTGCTCACATACTAGATCCATGATATCCGCAGCATCCTTCTGTAGAATCACATTTCAACTGCTTCAAGTTTTTCCTTGATGTTTTATCTTGATGTGATTGTCCAGCATTCATTGCCATATTAAACAACAGACATCACATTGCAATTCATTACTCTTTCCTTGTTTCTAGTGAAATTTTCCTGTCTCTTAATAGTCAACTCAGTTTCTGGAATGTTTTGCTTCGCCATGCCAATTCGCCTTCAGATCTCTGTATCGCACTTTCCGTCTTCTGTTAGAACACTTCCCAGGTATTTAATTTTTTCTATGAACCACCCAAAACTTTCTTTATTCTTTCACTGATGAAACTGCAATAAAGGTAATTATTAAATATTTATAAATTCATATGATGCACATGTTAATGTGCAGTATTAACAAAAGAAAACATTCTATTTTCATTTACAATTATTCACTTGGTAATAAACACTAAAAAATAGTATGAAATACATCTTTTTTTGAAAACACCGGTGTGATCTAATAATTATGGCCGGTAGTGTACATTAAGAAAATAGCAATAAATCCTAGTATCGAATCAGAAGTTTGCGTTTCTCGGCTCTGCAAATATTCTACGAAATGGGCTATCTCTCTGAGATACTATGAGAGAATGATATATATATATATATATATATATATATATATTAGTAAGCCAATAGCCAAAAGAAATGCTGTTATAGTAACCGCAAGTTCTTTTCAAATAGTTTCTTCTCTCGCACTTCCCAATTTAAATGCAATATCAATAATTATTTTCTGGATCCTTAATTCCTATTTAGGATGTGCGTTGTGGTGCAGTGGCTATCGACTCGGAACCCCAAATCGGGCTGCCGAGTTTGAATTCCAGTGAAATCCCTTGCATTCACTTACGCACAAATACCTTTACGAAAGGTATTAATCCGTCTCTTCCCTCCAGTTATGGGTTAAATAATAGGATGGATTGGGTTCTATAGCCTTGGCTGGCAACCAGTCTACCACAGAAAGCAATGACAACCGTGATAATCTTCTGCCCGGTCAAGCGTGTATCACGAATGGCATTTGACTGACTGATTTTTTTTTATTTCTTTTAGATGTAGCAACTTCAGGTTTTGGCAATTTTAACCAAGGAAAAATTACCAATCGAGCAACGATTTAAGGACGGCGCCACATGCTACACAGCCAATGCAACTACAGTCATATTTAATGAGAAATTCCCAGGTCGCATCATCTCTCGAAACCGTGATGTCAATTTACCACCACAATCATGCGATTTGACCCCTTTAAATTTCTTCCTTTGGGGTCATCTCAAAAGTAAGGTCTATGCTAACTGACTGACTGACTGACTGAATTCCACTTTTCTTCCTGTACGTCTCTTTTCACACCCTGTAACTTGTCTTGCATCTTAGTGGCTTTATCGCCTTACTTCCAAGAGAAGATAGTGTTAGCGTAGAACTTATTGATACTACGAGTAATCTTTACTGTAAAATGTTGAAACCTAACCGTTAATTCGACTCTGCGCTTAATTTTTTAAAGTCGAGGTGCTAAATAAGAAAGTTTATCAGAACAGATACCATGAAATATTTATAGAATAGCTACAGGAAAGCTAGGTTACGGCGATGGGAAATCTCAGATGCCAGGTCTGGGCCGCTAACATCGAAATGTTGTCAATAATCTCTAAATAAAAAGCAGAAGCACCCGATTAAATGTGACAGCAATTGATTCAATCGAACTCGGTTCACTTAAAAGCTCAAGAGGGACAAATCAATTATAGCTTAGCATCGGCCAGGCTGATAGAAAGAAAAAAACGTCTCTATGGCTATTAAAATTGAAGAGTACCATTTTGAAGGAGTTTAAATTAACAAACCATTTCTTGCCCCAGTTAACAATAGATTTAATGTCATTTATTAGATCGGCTACCTATTTAACCTTATGTGACACTACCGTTAAAATAAAAGAAAATACTTTAAAAAAATATACACTAGAATTCCAGCCACTTTCCTTCTGGGGCGGGGGTAAGATCGCAACAATTTATATATATATATATATATATATATATATATATACTGTTGCGATTAGACTGGCACTTAATCTCAACATTGGGTTTATAAAGTATATATATATATATATATATATATATATATATATATTAAAATAACGGAGCGGTCAGTTCATAATAAGCACCCGATTTTTGCATAGTGCATAAAACTACCTGCTGTTCTATTGCCGACTTCAACGTTTTTGTGAAGGCATCATTGTGATGTCCTTACTCCTCAGAAAATTTTTCATCTAATATATATATATGTGTGTGTGTGAAATCTGTGTGCGTATAAATAAATGAATATATATATATATATATATATATATATATATTCAGTTAAGTGTGAGTTTGTGATCCTGAGTTTCACACTTTTGCGATAGTCAGACAAACTCTGAATTTGTCTGACGATCGCAAGAGCGTGAAATCCATGGTCACAAACTCACACCTAACTGAATATATATATATATATATATATATATATATATATATATATATATATTATTCTATGTCAATAGCATAACTCGGAGTTTTATGCAATATGTCATCATCAAGTGCTTATATGAACTGACCATTCCGGGACTTTAATATATATATATATATATATATATATATATATATATATATATATATATGGCATAATGATAATCCACCTATACTGTCTTAATATGTATAGGAAAAACTACTAAAAAGTTGTAAGTTAAAAATGTATTTTTTGACAGTATTTATTTATTTCTATTATATATATATATGATATTTCAGACCGGCCTCGGCCTTTCATCATTTTGTTTCTGGTGAAAGGCCGAGGCAGGACTGAAATATCAAATATATATACATAATAATAGAAATAATTAAATACTGTCAACAATATACATTTTTAACTTACAACTTTTTAGTAGTTTTTCCTATATATCTATATTATAGTCATCTGCAGACAGATCTGTTTCGCAGTATTACAGCTCATCAGTACGGCTTAGACTCCGTTCGCTTCCTAACCCAGGATTAGAAACCCGACTGAATCGGCGTCAAGTCGACGAATCTACCCCTAGGCCACGAGCGCCCGGGAGAAGAGAGCAGTCTTTTTAGCGCATATAAACACGCCCAATAGCTAGAGAGCTCCAATTCATTATTGAATGAGTGATGCGTATATGCTGGAGTATCTACCGTTTACAAAGTCTCCCACTCTTCCAGAGTGCCCAATCAGGGTGTGAGATGTTTCTATATATATATATGTTTTTCCTATATATATATATATATATATATATATATATATATATATATATATATATATATAGTCATCCGCAGACAGATCTGTATCACAGCCTATCAGTATGGTTAGACTCCGATTGCTTATTAAGCCAGGATTGAAACCCAATATGATAGAAGAACAGGTAGGAAAAGTATATTTAAGCCCATCATGTTTTCCTTTATTACGTTTCTTTTTATATTTTGTAATAAGATCCGGACTTAAAAAAAAACTTTAAAAAACAAAATATTTAAATTTAAAATATTAAATTAAATTTTTAAACAGTATCTAATTAACAAACTTCTGAAGAAACAAAATAAATGAAAGATGTTACGTTAAAGACACTTTTCCTACTTGATTTCTACCTATTCTATCGTCTTATCAGAGTTTATTTCATCCATTCAACTCATACTTTAATAAATACTTTAATATATACTTTAATAAATATTTACTTGGCTAACCAAATGCCGATGTCAGGCACCAATCTCTTGGCAAGAAAGAATTACAGCACTTTCTGACACTTAAAGCTCGGTCTTTATTCATGTAATGACAGCAGATACAGAACCTTCAACAACACAGCTTTTAACATACCCTCAACTCATATCAAATATTATTGTCGACTTAAAGAGCGTTACACTGAACCATCCATAGGAAAATTCCTGTATTCGGCGATTGATCAGGTCAATATTACGCCGCAGTCCTGAATGTAATTTGCATTTATTTTCACTTGTCACAAGGAAATATTGCGATAATGTCTAATTCGCAATCTTTTTCAATGGCATCTGGTAACTGTCCAACAGAGTCCCAGGTTGCGACGGCATCAACACTTTAACAAAAGACATCCCATTACTCCCTTCAAATTAGATATCACATATTATTACATAAAATCTATTTATCTTTTTTCATATCTATCTTTATATCTATTTATTGATCTATCTATTTATTTATCTATCTATCTTTCTTATTCTGTTCATATCTATTTTAGTCTGTTCATATCTATTTTAATCTGCTCATATTTATCTATCTTTCTATCTATCTATATTAATCTGTTCATATATATTTATCTATCTATATTAGTCTGTTCATATCTACCTTGTCTGTTCATAACTATCTGTCTGTCTGTTTGTCTGTCTGACTATCCATCCATCTATCTGTCTTTGTCTCATCATATCTATCTTAGTCTGCTCGTATCTTTCTATATGGCTGTTTGTCTATTTTAGTCTGTTCATATTTGTCTTAGTTTTTTCATATCTATCTATCTATCTATCTATCTATCTATCTATCTATCTATCTTAGTCTGTTTATATTTATCTATGTTAGTCTGTTCATATCTATCTTGTCTGTGCATATATATCTGTCAGTCTGCCTATTTATCTAACTATTTTAGTATGCTCATATCTATCTTTGTCTGCTCATATCTATCTAGCTAGCTATCTCTTATGTTTGCATTCATTCATCTATCAATCTCTTTTTGTCTAATTTGGAGAGCTGGTTATAAAGGCGCTTTACTTGGAAGCATTTTCAATATCTACATACCACAAATATCTACATAGCATTTTCAATATCTACATAGCACATATGTCTCTTTGATCGGAATCATTCTGTTTATCTATTCTACTGAGGTTTATATATATATATATATATGTGTGTGTGTGTGTGTGTGTGTGTGTGTGTGTGTGTGTGTGTGTGTAAATTCCATTATGTCACCTTAGCACGTGTTCTGAGCCATTTTAGCCAATCATCTTTCACCGTCCTCTACGGCGCATATTGCCTTCCTCTGCCCCCATTCTTTCCCCAAGGTAACACCATAAAGTTGGTCATGAATACTGAACAGCTATCGATTATTACGGCAACGTTTAATAGATTTATGTTGTGTTATACGGGGTGAATGTCTTTTCTATCTGATGTGATAAAACCTCGGGACAAGGCGATATGAACGGACTTAGCGTTGCGTATGATTGTATATGGCGCTACAGACTGCGACAGAGAAAGGGGTCGTCAGGGCGGCAAACGGGAGATGCAGATGGACAGAAGAAAGGAGCTGAGATCGTGGTTTGCATATTGCCTTAGACAAAGTCATGATGGCAGAAGCTGATCTGATTACGGCGTATGAAAAATCACGATTTATGTTAGGAACAAATATATTGGCTGTTTTTGTGCTTAGGATAGGGAGTTACGGCCGCAGGAACAGTGAAAGGCCGACTAGTTTAGTGTAAGGGAGATAGATTTATAGATTTAGCAATAAAGAGAAATGAAGCCATCAACAGAAAGTTATATTGATTGACTGGTTGATTGACAGGTTGGCTGACAGAATCCAGAGCTTGTTGGACAATAAAGAAAGACAAACTGTTCAGTTATTCATTTACCGTATTTATATCTGCCAAGTTGAAGAAAGATGATATATATATATATATATATATATATATATATATATATATATATATATATATATATATATAATTAATTTTTTTTTTATTAAAAATTAATTTGATTTACATTGCAACAGGGAAATGTCTGTTTCAAGATTTATTTCATCATCAGGCAATGTTTACTAACTATGATGAAAATGATTTAGACTTGTAAGTTGAAAACAAAACCCTTGCTATTTAAAGGGTTAATATTCAGTTTATATATATAGCAGACAGATCTGTTTAGCTATATCACAGCTCATCAGTACGGTTATACATCCGATTGTTTTTAGGCAGGATTGAAACCCGACCGAATTGACATCAGTCGGCGATTCTACCTCTGAGCTATGGGCGCTCGGTAGAAGAATGTGGACTTTTAGCGTGTAATATACAATGTAAACATATGACAGCAGCTGAGAGTGTTTAAATTCATTACTGAATGAACGATGCGTAGATGCTACTATAGGGTAGCTACTGTTTTTTCAAAGTCTACCATTCCTCCACAGTCCTCAATCGGAGTGTGAGAGCGTAAATAGTCAACCGCAGACAGATCTGTTTCGTATCAGTACGGTTAGACATCCGATTGGTTCTAGGCATGATTGAAACCTGACCGAATTGACATCAGTCGGCGATTCTACCTCTGAGCTATGGTGGACTTTTGTCTACCTCCTTCCACCGAGCGCCCATAGCTCAGAGCTAGAATCATCGACTGACGCCAATTTGGTCGGGTTTCAATCCTGGGTAAATGCAATCGAATGTCTAACACTACTGATGAGCTGTGATGCAGCGAAGCAGATCTGTCTTCGGATATATATGACAATTTCGGATATTTATGACAATATATATATATATATATATATATATAATGAAATAAGGAAATTGTCATCTAAAATTAATATAACATTGGCATCTCATTTTAACATATGTATTTACCAAAATTATAGAAAAATGTCTTGAAATATTAAAGAATAAATTAATTAAATGAAATCAATATTGGGATCAACCACGGCCTTCAGGCGATATCGGAATCTCCTGCATCTCTTCTGGGCGGTTTTTTTTTTTTAAGTTTGCGAATGCTGTCCGATTCATTTTTGGTGCTACAAGGAGTTTTGCTGGTTAATTGCTCAACTGGGCCCCACACATAATACTCAAGTAGTTTGCAGTCTAAGGTGTTATTTTGTTAGATGTAAGGGTGATGTTGTCGCAGAAATTGTCTGAAAGGTATGCCTTGGTTCTCCTGCTTGTGTGGCTTGATGCAGAGATCTGCTGCCAAACATAGAATCTTCCAGCAATCATCCTCTTGACGCAGGACAACAATACCTTCTCAAAACACTTGATGTAGATCACTGTGTTGAGTTTGAGTTCCCGTTAGGATGATGAATGAAGGCATTTACTCTTTAGTATTTCAAAAAAAATAATCGTGTAATTTTGGTAAATATATCTGTTAAAACGAGATGCTAGTTTTATCCTAATTTTAGGCGATAATTTCTTTTTTCTCGTTATATATATATATATATATATAATATCGAGTCATGAATCTCTGTTTTTACCCCTTAATCCCTGTTTTTTCCTTAATCCCCTCTCCCCATTTTTTTCTTTCTATGTATGCATATGTTTGGGATTCCTTCCGGTATGTGAATGTTTGTACTATATTTGAATTAATAAATTTTTGCTTTTGATTGTTGCTGAAGAAGCAAGAATTTTCTCGCTGAAATAGCTATTCAACGGAATGTAATTTTGGAATTCATTGATATCATATACATTATATATAATATATGACTATTTATTCAACCTGACCTCGTATATGAATATGGCAAATAAATAACCGCACAGTTTGACTTTATTACTTTATATATATATATATATATATATATATATATATATTCTACGTCGGTGGCACAACTTGGAGTTTCGTGCATTACGCAGTCATCAGGTATATATTACGAACTGACGTTTTAAAGGAATTGAATTTAAATTTGCACGATGTTCATGGGAGTTAAATATCATAATGTTGGTGAACTATTTTTTAATTGATCATTCGTAAAATTTGCATAGACAAAAATTACATGGAGAAAAAATTAAAAGTAAAATTTTAAATTAAAAAATTAGTATTAAAATACAGGGAAATGAATTTAGAGGGACGTAATTTGTAATTATTAATGATATTTCCGAGGAGAAAAAGAAAGAAGGGAAGTGAAGAAAAAAGAGACAAGCGTGGAATCTGCATCAACCAGGATCTAATAATTTAAGTATTTTTCTATAGCACCATGTGGTCATTAATTCACTTTTTTGTTGAGTAAATTAATGTTATTTAAATGATTTAAAATGACGAGTTTTTCAAAGACATATAATAAATCTGTCTCCCATTATATGATTTGGTTTTAGCGACAATATTCCAGGTAATAATTGAGTTCTTGTTTCTTAATTCCACATGGAATATGGGTAAAGCTGTACTTTTGCTATATTTGCTGTTGTTTGAAGAGAACATGTGGTTATTGAAACGATATTTCCACTTGATAGCAGTTGCTCCATTGTAGAATTAAAAATCATCATCATCCGAATGGATGCTAGCTATTTAAATAATAGTTTCGGACATACACTGTCCATTCAATGGACAGGTCTTAATTTTTCGGAAGTTGCAATTATTTTTTTAAAAGAATCACTATTAGTAGTAGTACGGTAACTGATATTATTCAGGTGGGTCAGTATTTATTTGATATCACATTTTTATGTTGCGAAATATATTTATCTATGTTCTTAACGCAACTATAGCTAAATTTAACATGGTTTTTGTTGAAAACATTTTTTAGGGAATTGGGGAAACACATGATCGACTACATCCTGAAGAGACACAGTATATAACGAAGAAGAGATGAGCACTCTTTTCAGGATTCAAATAGCCTGGTAAAATTTCTCACATGCTAATCTAGAGTGGTTTTTAGCATCTGTAGGCCAACACTTCGTCGAACATGTGAGAAACGATGAAGGCTTGGAGAAAATGGAAACAAAAAGGAAACTAATACTTAACATCAGGAAGAGACAATTGATGTTTCTAGAAAACATAATGAGGAAGGAGGGCTTGGAAAATCTGATACTCACTTGTCTGATAGAAAAACAGAGGAAAAACAACGCAGAACTAAATGGGTGGTGTAACAGGGCTTAGGAGAAAAACCAGAAAGACAAATTTTATTATGAACTACAAGGAACAGGAATCTGAGGGGTTACGACACATAAAGAGGAAGAATTCATATTTTCCATACAGTTTAGAAATAAATGGCGATTGGAACTTTATTTATTATTCATTTATGTTATATATTAAATAATCATCATTATTTACATTGTTCGGACTATCATCATTTTCATTGCTATGTTTCCGACGATTCGGCTGTTGAACACACCAGCCTTCTTCAGATGCTAGGAATTTCGAACCGAGTCCTTTATTTTTCGATCACTGGGATATCTCACTCTCATTCCATGTGCGATATCACTACTGTTAGCCATGTAGTTATCTCTCTTTAACTTAACTCTCTAAGATATTTGTTCACCACTGCTGTAGCCTGGTTTTGAACTCATAACACTTTGGGTCACTTTAGGACACATGGCCCAGTGGATGTAGACGTTGGTTAGTTTCAATGAGTTGAAGAAGGGGAAGAAACAGACAAGCAGCACAAAGCTTGATAAGATTGGTAGTAATTGATATGGATGTGCGTCGTGGTGCAGTGGATACCGGCTCGGGACGAGAAATCAAAGAACCGAGTTCGAATTCCAGTTAAATTTGGATGCATTCACTTACGCGCAAATATCCTTGGTAAAGATATTAATCCATCTCTTCTCTCTTTAGCTATGGGTTAAATAGCAGAACAGATAGGGTTATATTTCCTTGGTTGGCCACCGCAGAAAGAAATAGCCTTATTAGCCAGTCTACCACACAAAGAAATAGCACACTACTGCGGGAATCTTCTGCCTAGTCAGTTATGAATCGAAAGAGACATGATCGCCCAAGCGTGTATCACGTATGGTATTTAACTGACTAACTGATATAGAATCTCTTTTACAGCTTACGGCCACATCACGATGAAACACCAGTTCCCGTACGGTCACCAAAGTTAAGCAACATCGAGCCTGGTCAGTCACGGGATGGTTGACAGCTTGGGAATACCAGCAGATATAACCTTGGATGTGAGGGTGGTGTAATGAGTAATGGCAAGAAAAAGTTAAGAACTGAGTTCTAATTTCGGTTGCGTTCGTTATATTCATATAAGCATAAATTCCCATGAAAAAGGTATGAATTCACCTCTTCTCCTCCCGGCTATAGGTTAAGTAAAACTCGTATCGCTAAAAACGTTAATATCTTTAAAAAAAATCTTACAATCTAAAAACATTTTCTGTCTTTAAATAACCTCAAAAATGCTGATAAAACAAATCAACCAACAAACAACAGAGACAAATTTCGAAGCCATGCCTTTACCCAATTCACGGAGAAAATTGTTCTAATTTTGCTTTCTATACAAAGAGGATTGATTTGTCTTTTACGGTTTATCAACTCTTTAAAAGTTATTTAAAGACAGAGAATAATTTTAGATTGTAAGAAAATTTTTGTGGGCTGGTAATAATGTAATGATATAAATCTTACTGATTAACCCATAGATCGGAGGAGACGGATCCGTACATTTCCAAGTTTATTTGTACGTAAATTAATATGACGAACTCAGCGGGATTAAAATTCGGCTCTCTGTTTAACAATTCCGAGCTATTATCCATTATACCACCGGCACATCCAAGCTTAAAGTACCTAGTACTCCCAATCGGTCACCCCTCTGAATAATGACAAAGATCAACTTTGCTTAACTTCGGGGATCCTTTAAGGTTATTTTATACGAATCTGATCTTTGACATATTTAGGGTTAGAGGTTAGCTTTAGGGTGCAATAGCAAAAATTAGAGATGGGTGTAATAGAAAAACAAATAGGTGTAATTGTGCTAAGGTAAACGTGTAGTGAACAAAACAAGATCTACATTTAACATTCAAATCTGACTCATTGTTAGAAATAAACGAATTTTCTCAAACTTACAAACTTTGCTTAGCACATACAAAACTCGCGAAATTTCACACCTCGATGCGAAATATTTGCCATCCAATGGGAAGGCCAGAATCACATCCGGGAGTGAATTCCCAAAAGAAATGAAAAGACGAAATAAGACGACCGTCTTCAGAGAGTTAAGATGAGGAGCGTAATTAACACGTACCCTTGACAAACGTCAAGCGATCATTGTTATTATTGCCTCTCTTTCTCTCTCACCTCTCATCTCTCACCTCCTTCTTCTTCATTGTTCACCCGTCTACTTGATAACCGCACGGAACCATTTAAGACTGAACGAATACTTTAAAAGCACTCCTACTCAACAAACGTTCATATATGCTTACATACACATAAACTCATTCTTGCAAGGACTTCTTTTTCTATGTGCCCTGTCCCTTCAGGACGTAGGCGATCATGGCTCTCCACGTCTCCCTATCCCTTGTGGCTCTTAGTATGTTTGCTCCTATTGCTCCTGGCAACCCCCGTTCCGTCATCCACCTGATCAGACCCTGCAAATATGTTATCCGCTGCCTTCCTCTGTCTCTCCTTCCTTCTATCTGTCCAGTCAGTATCAGGTTCTCCAGGCTCTCCTTCCTCACTGCATGTCCCAGGAACTTCAATTGTCTCTTCCTGATGCTCAGCATCAATTTCCTTTTTGTTGCCATTCTTTCTAACACCTCGTCGTTGCTTGTATGCTCAGTCCACGATATCCGTAGCATCCTTCTGTAGAACCACATTTCGGCCGCTTCCAGTTTTGTCCTCATTTTCGATGATATTGTCCAGCATTCACTGCCGTATTGAAGAACTGACATCACGTAGCAGTCTAGCACTCTTTTCTTCGTTTCTATTGAGATTTTCCTGTGTGTTAGTATTTTGCTCATCTTCTGGAACGCATCCTTTGCCATGCCAATTCGCCTTCGGATCTCCGTGTCGCACTTTCCATCTCCTGTTAGAACACTTCCTAGGTACTTAAATTCTTGTACTTGCAAGGACTACTACGTCCTTTATCATTAACTTCAATACTAATTCTAATTGAACATTAACTTCTACCAAGTCATGTTATTCTTTTCCATTAATAAATTTATGTTATAACATGCAAAATGTATACTTTTATTCTTGCACAAATCCACACATTCCAACCTGTTGCGAAACTTCTGATGATTACGAAGTTGTAGGGAGTTCGGTTATGTATGACACAAGGCCAATTCAAAAAACATTAACCATCTCTCTATAGCTTAAACGTATAGCCGTGTCAACGGTGACGGAAACTTATTCCCCATTAGATATTACTGGTGAGGGAAATGACTTGGCAGCCACCAGGATTAAAATCAAAACCTGTCAAAGAGAATATAAAGAATCAATGACCCTTTTACAGAATTGGATAACAATTTTTATCATTCCTTTCTGTCAATTATTTTAGTCCTGCCGTCCGATGTTTAAATTGTTTGTATATCAATGGCGTGCTAATATCTATGATGGGGAAATTAGAAATACTTTCTCTTTCTTAACACCCTCATTACATATTAATAGTAATGTTAATATTAGCCGTTTTCCCTATATGAATTGTGTTAGGGCGCCGCTCCTATTTGACTACAAACGGACTGTTCCCATTGCTATATATAGCAATGGTGGATTCTCTACAGGAGAGTCGTAGAGAGTCACAAGACTGACGACTCTACGACACTGTCAGCTCTCTGCCTTCAGGTAGAGGGCGCTCTCTGCTTCCGAGCAGAGAGCATTAACCCAGTCGTGGTTCCGCCGAAGGGTAGAGGCACGACTGGGCAAAAATAGACAGACATTTTTTGGCCGGGCCATATAGCCCGGAAAGCCCAGATATAAACTGACCATGTGTCATATGCTGCCCTTACTGGGAGGGACAGCTAAATAATGAGTCGTAGAGAGTCACTTGAGAGTCTCTAATGAGTTACTGTAGAGTCAGTGCGAGTCAGTGAAGAGTTAGTCACACTTCCGGTAGCGTACCGGAAGTAATCACATATGCACACGTCTTACGACGGATTGGACACTTGTATCTTTCTATTGTAAATATTACTAATCACTTCTGTACATACTAACCGTCTTTCCGCGGAATACAACTTATATTCTGATTCTGTTGTTGAGTTATTCATTTATACTTGGCGACATGACAAAATGTTATGGAATTTTCAAATTTTGCTTATGTCTTTATTTTCACTTCAGGTTATAGTCACGTGTATTTCCACACAATTACATTCAATCATTGTACATATACACACGCAACAATCACGTGATAATCTTGCTTTCCAGCTCTTTTAAGGGATTTATATATAGCAAACACGTGGTACACCCAGGAACAGTAACAGCAGAAAACACAGAACACGAAGGAAGGCAGTTCACAGCCGCCCCGAATAGCAATATGCTATTGCGGAGTTCGCGCTATTCAATATCAAGCAATTCTCTCCAATACTCGCACTAACTGTAGATGTCTTTTATTTCTTTATATAACACGTACAAATTACTACAGTTTGCACAAGATTTCTCGTCGGTATAAAACGTAAGTTCAACTCACCTTCTCTTACTGAATCAATCTTCTAAAACTCACAAGATGAACCTATTCACAAATTCAGGATTCTACACCAAATTTCTATCAATATTAATCCAGACATAAATTACATTTGACACAGGTAAGTCTTCCAGCAACAAAAAATTTTGCAACTTACCTAAAAACTTTAACACAATCTTCTGCAGAAAATGAAAGACATTTTAATCAGACTCACTCAACGTCTGTACAAAGTATGTAAATCTTGTTATTTGTTAATACACTCTATTTTAAAACAAATAATGCTTTGATCATTTATTCAATGTTCCATTTGTTAATTTGATGAGTGATTGCAGCCATATAAATTTATTGTTGGAATGCAAAAATCTAGTAATGAAGTCTTTGGGAATGGCCTTGTGCCATGTAAAATTCAAACCTAAAATTGCTATGCATATTGAGGCCCCAACCAGATTACATGTGCTTTCCATTTTGACTGTTGCTTCTGTTGATAGTTCTCAAGTGATGTGGCTTCTATTATTTGGTAGAGGTCTTGGTTTGTGATTGTGTAGCGCCAATCCACAATATTCAAAGTAAGATGAATTTTGCCAAGACTCTGAGGCTTTACTCGTGCAAAGCTTTTTTTTTTTCACCATTGCTCTTAGGAAACGGTTAAATACAGCTGACAGTTTAGATATTTCTAAACGGGTTTAGCGCTATATGAAAGTCTCGATATGACTAGGCCATTTAAGAACACGAATCATCTTTTCCACTTGATCTTTTGCTCTTGTATCACGTGGTGGTTTTGGGCGAATATACTTCTGGAACAGCTTGTTCTATGTTCAATTTCTTTTTCGGCGATACTTAACTTCCTGTAACTTATCCATACACCGAATACAGTCATGGTGATCACTCAAATAGAAACAACAATTTCTTTCCTCTGTCGTAAATGTTTACAGCAAGGAAGAAAATTCTTTGTGAAATGCTAACCTTGTGCTCATAGCATGACGAGTCTTAGCTCGTAGTGTTTTGTATCCAGATTACACCGCGCAGCTTCAGCGGTGTTAACGCAGAAATAGTGCAGTTGATAAATTCATCCATGCCGGCCTTGAGCTCGCATTGTGAATCCGTCAACAAACCCAAGGTCGGGAAAGATGCTCGTCAAAGCAGTTGCCATGAAAATATTTGTAGAAAAGACGGAAGGAAGTCACGTTGGTACAGTTCTTGGTTTGTGATTCTGTAGCACCAATCTACAATCTTCAAAGTAGGAAGATCAGTGCCTTTAGATACTTCCACTAAATCGCTAAAAAACTGCATTGCATGAATAAAAACGACCCAAAACATAATAAAAACAACGATCTCCCCGATGAAATAAGATCCCAAGACGGCATATACGCTGACGACACTACGATTTATTCTCGCCTCGATCTGCCGAGGCTTATAAAGCAAAATCTCGCCGAGGCTTACAAAGCAAATCTCGCTGCCGAGTTTGAAAAGGACCTCCAATCCGTAGCAGACTGGGGTAACAAACGGCTCGTGAATTTTAACGCTTCCGAAACAAAGCTGCTATCTATTAACCATCACAGACAATCGTTCCTACCCCCACCCATTACCATGGACCAGGTTAGTCTCCCTGAAGGCAAAAACACTGCGCCTCCTCGGGTTAACTCTCTCATCAGAGCTCAAGTGGGATGAGTATATATAATCCATAGCTAAATCCGCTAAGAAGATCGGTTCTCTGTGCAGGGCCAAGAAGTTTTTCCCGACTGAAACAATCCTGCACATATACAAATCTACTATCCGCCTGTGCATTGCATATTGCTGCCATATCTAGTCGGGTGCTCTTACTATCCACCAAGGTGTCCTTGACAAAATCCAACGGAGAATCCGTGTGGGATCGATCCCGACTTGGCAGCTCGTATACAATCACTTTCTCACCGATGCAATGTGGCTTCCCTGTGTCTCTTCTACAAATACTTTCACGGCTTCTCCGATGAACTTAGCTCACTGGTACCCCCTATATATGAATTTACTTGAGCAAAAAAGAGTAGTAGATAGGTCCCACCCTTTTACTGTGAAACCAATAAATTGTAAACGCAAATTCTACTCCCTCGGCTTCTTTTCTCGCACTTACCGCCTGTGGAATTCCCTTCCACTTACTTACTTTCCCGACAGCTACAATCTTCTTGCTTCTTTCTCCGTCAACCTCACTCTCATCACTATTCTCATCCTTCTCTTATCCTCTTCCTGACGTCCCCTGTAACATGTCACTCTTTCTTATAACATTCCTCCTATGTAACCCCCTGCACAACAGTGGCAGTAAAATGCCTTTATTTAAAAAAAGAACAAAAAAAACGAACTTTTTCCATCAAAATGTTTATATTATTATTGAGAGGAAGGATCAAAGTAATTTTTAATTATTTAAAAAAAAATTAATTCCTTCTAACATGTTTGAAATTTGGGCAGAAAATCTTGTTTTGATTTGAGTTAGCGGGTAACCAAAATATTATGACTGTTTACAATGGAAAACGTAGATTATATCACGCACTTTTTTCCAGTGACAAACACATTAATTTGGAAATTCTCGCAAAAATTAAATAATTGTCGGATTTAAATGAAACTTTCAGTATTCATTCACAAATGAATGAAATTGTTTTTGAAATTATTATTTTTAAAAACTTGGTAAAATATTTTTTAACTCTGTTACCTCACCTCTACGTAAATCCATGATATTTTAATAAATTTTACTTTGTTGCGGTCTATGATTTTATTAGTTAAACGCAGGACTCATTGGGGAATATAAATCATCTATTTTTTTTTAGATTTGACCTCTGTATCCGAACATCTGCTCTAAAGAGTAAAATAAAAATACATTAAAACTGATATTATTTAATTTGAGAAGCTTTTAATTGCTTAAATAAATAATAAAAATTAAGGACATTATAGTCTGGAGAAAAACAAAATTTGCGATTACTAATGAAATTTTAAAAGAATTGTTTTCATTTTTTAATTATAATAATTTATGAAGTTTAAAAATATTTTTAAATACTTTAAAAATTTGTTGCGGTTAGATTTTTAAGTTGATAATTGATGATTATATTACCTATCGAAAATTGAAAGTCTAATACAAATCGTTTGGCCTTCATATTTTTAAAATAATTAATTTTTGTGTGTATGTGTATTTGAAGTTTTTTCTGTATGGTAATTTCTGTGTGCAAATAAAAAAGGTCAGAGCTTCTTCCCTTACCGAAAAATAATGTGTACAATTTTGTCACTTGTGAATGCCATTCACGTTTATCTTATCTCTAATCACGAAACTGTCAACAAGTTTTGACATACGGCGGACAGGTCAAAAAGTTCAAATATGTGATTAAGAAATAGTTTTATTCTAAATTTTACGCTATAAATATGGAATACTTGTGTAAATCAGATTAATACAACATAAAATTTGCTAATTTTTGAAAAATAATGTGTCACAGATGTATATTTTATTTTTGCAAGATTTTTAAAACCGAGAATTAACTTTTGTTTACAAATGTGTCGATTGCTCAAAAATGAGGGCAAAATTCAAAAGACGATAAAAAACTCAATCTTTTATATTCCAATCAGTATAATTTCTGTTGGAAATAAATCCGAGTATTTTACGTTCTGGAAATAGTAAATTTAATCATTTAGCTTTCAATTAAAACTAAAATAAAAGTTTCAAGAAAACTTTTACATTTTAAAAATTCTGTTTAAAAGTTAGATATCGAAACTGCCTGGCGGTACCTAGCCTAGATTCTCAGGCTTTACTCAGTCAAAGTCTTTTTTCACTATTGCTCTTAGAAAAGGGTTGAATTCAGCAGACCGTTTACATATTTCTGAGCGCTCGGCGCTATACATGTTAACTATATGAAAGTTTCGATCTGACGAGGTTGTTTAACAACATGACTCTATTTTTCAGCTTGATGTTTTGGACTTGTACCAATTTGCAATGTTAGATGGCACAGTCTATTCTATGTTCAATTTACTTCTCTCCTGCGCTTAATTTGTCATTGCTGATCCATACGCTGAAGTATCTGAAGTATTTAATATTTACTAATACCAAACACTGGATATTTTTATGATGTATTCGGGGTAGGGGAACTAGAGAAGAATTTTTCGCTTGAAAGATTCAAATTTTTGACCTTGTCTAACTCTCTGTCCTCGGGGAGAAAGGAACCCAGACGAGGCTACGCAGAAGGGCAGAGTTTCATCTGAGGAAAAGTAGACATAAACCAATCCTGATTATGCGGGGTCTACGGGGGAAATGTCCCACATAAAAAAGACACCTTTTGTCACATCCCGCCTTTTGTGGGGAGGGCTCGGGTAAATACCCTGATTTTCACTCCAACTCAGACTTATCAGACTCTCTGCCTTCAGTTGGATAGGAACCCAGACGGAGTTCTGCTGAAGAGCAGTGTCTCGTCTAGGGAAACGTAGACAAGAACCGATCCTGCTTATGCGGGGTCTATGGGGAATTTTTCTCTGAGCGTTCGCATTCGGAATGTCCCCACGTAAAAAAAAAAGGCATCTTACCACCTCTCTGCTTGGGGTGAAGATCAATTAAATACCGATTCAGGATAGCTGCTATAACTGCTTCGATTCTAATTCCAGATCATAGTTTCTGTTTTGGAAAGGTTTATCTTAAGAAAAACTTCTTGTAATACTTGATGAAGTAGGCTGATTTTCTGATCAAAGATCATTCTTATCCTAACAATGAACATCTATGTCATCAGCTTAACATCATCACCAGTACATTGACCTTGGAAGGTAAGGAATTATTGTTGTCTTCTATTTCTGTGCTTAATTTCGGAGATAGAAGTTTTGTAGTAATAAACAGCGTGAACATAAAAATCAACTGAATAATATGACTGGCTGCTTCCCGACTTAAACGATAATCTGATTGTGAATATATGATTACTTAAGAAGTGAAACTGCCAGTCTTCACGTTTTTATATTTATCACTCTATCTGTATATCTATTTATCTCATTCTATTCATATCTATCTATCTATCTATCTATCTATCTATCTATCTATCTATCTATCTATCTATCGATCTATCTATCTATCTATCTATCTATTGATCTCTCTCTTTCTCTCTCTTTCTCCCTCCATCTCGCTCTCTCTCTCTCTCTCTCTCTCTCTCTATATATATATATATATATATAGATATAGATATAGATATATGAATATGCTTTATTCTATCTATCTGTCTATCATACAAGTATGTCTACTAAACACAAAGGTAGCCAAAAAAAAACAATAGCTGTTATATGTAGTGGAATCATGACGCCAGAGCTGTATATATTTATGAGCGTCTTCTTGTGTACGTATATATATATATATATATATATATATATGTGTGTGTGTGTGTGTGTGTGTGTGTGTGTGTGTGTGTGTGTGAGAGAGAGAGAGAGAGAGAGAGATGGAGAGAGAGAGACATTATTCGTTTTGTTTCAATTAATTTACACATGTGTTATTTTTATTTTAATAGTTTCTTTTTCATGGGCTTATCGCCTGTGGAACTCCCTTCCGATTCCTGGCTTCCCTGTCATGTGGAATCTTCAAAAATATAAGTGCGACTGTAATCCTCGTTTTCCGTTTTCCTGAATCCTCTTCCTTCATTGTCCTTTTCTTCGTTCCTCATCACTAAAGTCTCGTCATTCCCTTTCATTCCCTCTGCGTTCTAGTGACGTTTCACCTTACTTGGGGTGAAATGATTAAAAAGTAACAAAATACAATTTCTACCAAAGGGTATTTGGCAAGTCACTATGAACTTTCCTAATAATATTTATATTTCAAATTTCACCCCAATATTGTTTTAACAACTGAAAAACATGTAAGTCTCGTTGAACCTGAATTTCGAGAAGGGGATAAATATACAGATTTTGTGCGACAGCATTTTGATGAAAACATTTTAGATACACCTGTTCCAAATCGCAATGCAGTTCTTAACCGTGTTGATAAATTTCTAGAAACAGGATCAGAGGGACGATGCCAAACTTTATGAAGACATGCAAAGCTATCGGGAAACTATTGAATATTTCTAACAGTATGTAGTAGAGCCAATAATATCATTACGAAAGTTAGTGCAAGCAGCAAGATATTTGTCATAGAACCGTTCATCGGGCCGCCACAAAAAAATAAAAATAAATAAAAATAAATAATGGCAGTACAAGAACGAAAGCAACTAAGTATAGAAATCGAATGCGCTTTTGCAGATGGTTTAAACGATTCAGTCAGTTAAGTGCCATAACTGGAAGGAATAGGCGGATTAATACCTTTCCCAAGGGTATTTTGCCCGTTAGTGAATGCAATGAATTCAGCTGGAGTTCGAACTCAGCTCCCCGATTTCTCATTCCGAGCCGATATCCAATGCACCACAACGAACATTTAAACGATTAGTTGAAAAGAATACTGATGTGTTAGATGCGACATATTTTTGCCAAAGAAGCATAGTTCAGTATAATCCGCAAAATAAAAGATTGTGTTCCTCCAATAATCCTCACGGTTTGCATGGATAAGCCCCATACATGATCTCAAGGTTAGAATGTGGGGAGCAATCTTCAGATGTTGAATTAATGGCCTTGGTATGAACACGATAAACAGCGAAAGATATTCTTCGGAGATTATTTCTATAGATTCATTGGTCAAATGACAAGTGAGGAAATCCATTACTAGTGGTTTCAACAGGACGGTGTTACTGGCCTCACAGTCTATGCAGTTTTTGGAGAAAATTTTTTCAGATCGTATTATTTTTAAAGACATGTTACACTCAGACCGCACTACCCGATCTACATACACCTTCTGTAGGGAACAGCAACATCTGAAGCGTGTCGAGATAGTCCGCTCACATTGTGTGACTTAAAAGCAGTGATAACACCGTTCGTTCCAAACGAGCAAATTATAGCGTGGTTCAGCAACAAAACAAGGATCTCTGCCTCACACTCTCAGCAGACCTCAAGTGGAATGACTATATCGAATCCATTGCTAAATCCGCTGCTATGAAAGTCGGTTCTCTGTGCAGAGCCCGGAAGTTTTTCCCGTCTGAGTTCATCCTGCACATATACAAATCTATCATCCGCCCGTGTATTGAATACTGCTGCCACATCTAGTCGGGTGCCCCTACTATTCTCCTGACAAAATACAACGAAGAATCTGTAATGTGATCGATACCGACTTAGCAGCCCGTCTGCAGTCACTCTCTCGCCGGTGTGACGTGGCTTCCCTGTGCCTCTTCTATAAATACTTTCACGGCTTCTGCTCCGATGAATTTAGATCACTGGTGCCCCCTAGGTATGAATTTGCACGAGATACTAGATTAGCAACTAGGTCCCACTCTTTTACAGTGAAACCGATAAAATGTAACCGCCATTTCTACTATAACAGCTTCTTTTCTCGCACTTCCCGCCTGTGGAATTTCCTTCCATATACTTGCTTCCCCGACAGCTACAATCTCCAGGAATTTAAATGTAAGGTCAATAGACATCTCCTATCACACTAACTCAAATAATCTTCTCATGATCACCAAAGTTAAGCCTGTTCAGCACCTAGATGGGTGACCACCAGGGAATACCAGGCACTGTAAGTTGGCTTTTCCAGGGCTGTCATGGATAATGGCTTTGAATTGTTAATCTGAGACAGGAGTTCCAATTCAAGTTGGGTTTGTTATATTCACATATTTGCAAATAATCTTGGGAAAGGTATGAAGTATCTTCTTCTTCCCACAGCTCTGAGTCAATTAGTAAGACTTGTGTCACTAAGTCATTATTACATCCAAAAATAAAATAAAATTACATACAAAAAATTTCGATTTTGGCTATATAAAACTCATAGAGGTTAATATGCCGCTAAGCAAATCAACCAACCAAATGCTCACAAATTATACCAGAGTTAAATTATTGGATAGCAACAAACATGAGAAAAGAGAGTGACTCATTGCGCAATAGTGGTAGTGGAATGCCTTGCTTGGGGTGAAATGATTACAAAAAAAAACAATTCTGTATTGATGCTAACGGATGTCAGCTTAAACAGTGTTTATAATTTGTGTTCATATTCTCCACCCTGAATTTTATACTAAAACAAGATTGTTAATAAAACTATAAGTGCATAGTAACATTCCTAACACCGTGTATTTCGACAGAATACAGCAGAACACAAACACAATAAAACATTAACAACGAACCCGTTGTGACAATAATCACGAAAACAGCTTACACTCTATTAGACGCTATGAAAGAACAATTGTAACCACATTTCTTCTTCTAGGAACTGTATTCTTTCGTAGCAGGGGCAGTCAGGACTGTTCACAATTTCCGGCCTTTTATAACTTTTAGCAAGATTTTTTTTTGTTGTTTTTTTTTTGTTCTCCCCTAAGTCCTATTTTGATAACCATTAACACGTGCTCGTTAAGTTGGTTATTCGAAGCTTTCTTCTTTTGCTCTTATCTTCAATGTTCCCTGTGAGTATATTTACGCTCTCACACCCTGATTGAGCACTCTGGAAAAATAGTAAACTTTGATAAACAGTAGCTACTCTGGCATGTACGCATCGCTCATTCAATGAAATGAATTAGAGCGCTCTAGCTATTGGGCGCGTATAAGGATATGCGCTAAAAAGTCTGCCTACTTCCACCGAACGCCCATAGCCCAGGGGTAGAGTCGCCAACTGACGCCATTTCGGTCGGGTTTCAATCCTGAGTAAAAAAGCAATCGGAGTCTAACCGTACTGATGAGCTGTGATACGGCGAAACAGATCTCTCTGCGAATGACAATATATATATATATATATATATATATATATGTACGCATCGTTCATTCAGCAATGATTTAGAACACTCTCAGCTATTGGGCGTGTATAATGATAATATACACGCAAAAATGTCTGCCTCCTTCTACCGAGCGCCCATAGCTCAGAGGTAGAATCAGCCAATGCTGTCGGGTTTTAATCCTGGGTAAAAAGCAATCGGATGTTTAACCGTACTGATGAGCTGGACAACAAAAAAATGTGAATATTTTTCCCCGTAATTTTAAAACAAAAGAAATATTTTTTCAAAAAGTGTTTTTTTTTTTCAAGCAAAAACAAAATATGTAAAAAGAAGTGTCAATGGTTAATTTAATTATTTAAGTCTTTCCCCTTTAGAAGGAGACCGGTACTAAAACTATACTCCGTTCGAATACTACAGCAACATGCATTCAATTCTTCTTAATGCTGAAAATGGTTACTAACAGCCTCAGCTCTCCTTTCTAACTTTCAATAAATGATTTCCATCTACTCCTCTCATTGGCATCTTATCCTAATACTAAAATGTTCTGAGTTCCACGGGCAACACCGGGCTATGATGCTAGTATATATATATATATATATATATATATATATATATATATATATATATTCTTTAAAAAATCTCTGAAGAAGCTTGTTAAAGTGAAACATGTTAGATTAAAAACACTTTTTTCTCTACCTTATTTCTCTTTACTTATTCTATTCATATATATATAAGTCAGAATTCAATGTAAAGTAGTGCTTGATATTATCTAGCTGTGCTTATTACGGAAGGGTTACGTCTACCCAATTTCACTCAAAAGGCTTGGGTCAACACGTGGAACGGTTTTCGGACAAAGGTTCCGCACCCTAGAATTGCCTCCTCCTAACCGATAACATCAAGAAGTCACCTTCATGACAAATCAACCATGGTGAGATTCGAACCACGGCTTTGTGGTTAGAAATCGAACGTTCTGACTACTCGACCATCTGTGGTTACAAGCACACAATTCTTTATGTCTCTACATGTACAAAAATATAAATATTTGATCTCTGAAAATGCACAAGCACACACATTTACATATATATATATGTGTGTGTGTGTGTGTGTGTGTGTGTGAGTGTGCCTCTGTGGTGTGTGTGTGTGTGTGTGTGTGTGTGTGAGTGTGCCTCTGTGGTGTGTGTGTGTGTGTGTGAATCAGACTTTTTGATTTCTTCTATACGGTTGGTGTCACGACACATGTAAACGAATTCTTTCTTTTTCTCTGTGCCATTCCATTTTCTGTAATTACTTCCGCAGAATAAAATACCGACCAGGAAATTAATGACATGATTTGTTTCGTATCTTCGAAGAAGAACCCTTTTTGTGAGGCTGCTAGTGTAGAACGTGCCAAACATCGAGGTTAATATGCGGAACCTAGCTGATGCAAAATGCCAAAAAGAACTAACACGAGAATACTTCATCATCGTCTACACCAAAAAGCACTTCGGCAGATATTTTGCCACGCAAACATAATTGACTCCGAAAATCAGCGAAAACACATTTGAGAAAAAAAAACATTAAATACACTTTGTGGACAAAACCATTTTGTTACTTGGCACTCGGCGTTTTCATTGCATAACGATACAAACCCCTTCTGGAAGTTCCGTTGTACTTTTCTGATTTGAAAGGGTTAGATACACAGAGATCCGAAGGCGAGTTGGCATAGCGAAGGAAGCATTCCAGAAGTTGAGTAAAGTATTTAAAAAAACAGGACAATTTCGCTAAAAACAAGGATAGTACTAGATTGCTATGTGATGTCAGTTCTTCAATATGGCAATGAATGCTGGATAATATCATCGAAGATGAAAGGCAAACTTGAAGCAACTGAAATGTGGTTCCACAGAAGGATGCTGCGAATATCATGGATCGAGCATGTGAGCAATGATGAGGTTTTGGAAAGGATGAAAACAAAAAGGAAATTATTACTGATCACCAAGAAGAGACAGCTAAAGTTTCTGGGACATGCAATGAGGAAGGAGGGCTTGAAGAACCTGATACTAACAGGTCAGACAGAGGGAAAAAGAGACAGGGAAAAGCAGCGGATAACATATTTGAAGGAACTGATCAGGTGGGTGACGGAACGAGGATTGTGTGGTGTGATAGGAGAAAGCGTGCTAAGAGCCACCAGGGATAGGGAGATGTGAAAAGCCATGATCGCCTACGTCCTGAAATAACAGGGTGCATAGAAGAAGAAGATGGCCAGCTATTTTCAGAAGAAACTGAATTACATTCTAAGCAGAGATATTTTTCCACTAAAGTTCAGTCAACACAAGGCTCCTGAGTTACTCCTGCGTTACTCCTGAGTTACTCCTGCTATTGTGTTGCTGAATGAGGAGTGTAAAGAATATAGATAGAGATAGAAGGAATTGAAACTGATGAGGATAAGGACTATAAAAGGTGCTTGACATTTGAGTTGTACAGGTCCAGATCGTAATTCTCATGAAGCATCCACGTTGGGGGTCGTTCCATAAAGTAGAATCTCAAGGGAAAAAGGTTTCTGGAGAGACCTTCCACCTTACGATTGGAATAAGGAGGAAGTGGTGGCGATACGATTGCGTGGAAGTAATTTGGCAAGTCCTACCTATAAATATTTGAATTGGTGGAATTAAAGAGAGAAGAACATCAGAATATTAGAGTACTGATAGAATGACAACGTTATGTCTGACAGAAAGAAGGTGTGCAGAAGAAAATCTGTCATCTTATCCGTTACAAGACCGCATAAAACATTATACGAGGCTGAAAAGTAATGACTGGACGAGGCTAGAAAATGAGTATTGCACGGGGTTCGAATGTAAGGAA
Organism: Ascarosepion bandense; assembly: GCA_037127315.1. NCBI lineage: Eukaryota > Metazoa > Mollusca > Cephalopoda > Sepiida > Sepiidae > Ascarosepion > Ascarosepion bandense. Next base: position 7,187,566 of record JBBBDQ010000357.1, on the reverse strand, counting down.
TGGACAATATTGGGATAATAACGATTGGACGAGGTTGTAATGTGAGGATTGGACGAGGTTTGAAAGTGAGTACTGGACAAGTTTTGAAAGTGATGATTGTGTGAGACTAAAAGTGATGAGGATTGGACGAGGTTTGAAAGTGATGATTGTGTGAGACTAAAAGTGATGAGGATTGGACGAGGTTTGAAAGTGATGATTGTGTGAGACTAAAAGTGATGAGGATTGGACGAGGTTTGAAAGTGATGATTGTGTGAGACTAAAAGTGATGAGGATTGGAAGTGGCTTAACGCGGAGATTGAATGAGGTTATCATGAGATGATTAAACTTGGCTAATAATGTACAGATGGGACGAAGCTGTAAAGTAATGAATAGACAACGTTAGAAAGTGAGTATTGGATAAGATTGGAAAGTTATATCTAGATGGGGCTAAAAAGTGATGATTGAAAGAGATGTGAACATGGAGATTGTACGACGGATTGAACGATGTTGTAACGTGAGAATTGGACGACGCTGGATTGTGTAGATTAAACGACATTGTCAATTGAGTATTGACGAGGCTTGAACATGAAGTTTGAACGAGGTTAGAATGTGAGAATTGGACAAGATGGGAAACTGATGATTGGACGATGCTAGAAAGTGAAGATTGAAAAAAGCTGGAATAGAAGGATTGGACAAGACTGGAAAAGTGGTGACTGAACGGGGCTACAAAGCGAGGATTGGACAAGATTAGACGAGGCTTGGACGAGATTTGAAAATGAGTATTGGACAATAATCGAAACCGATGAGTGTACTAGGCTAACGTGATGATTATACGAGAATGGAAAGTAAGGATTAGACGAAGATGGAATATGAGATTGGACAATATTGTAATGTGATGATTGGACCTGGTTTGAAAGTGGATATTAGATAATATTAAATGAGTGGACGAGGCAAGAAAGTTTGGACAGGACAAGTCTTGAACGTGGAGATTGATAGAGATTAGAAAGTGATGATTAGACGAGACTGAAATGTGAAGATTTGACGAGGCCGTAAAATGATGATTGGACGAGGCTAGGAAATGAAGAAGTGAGAGTTGAAATTTCTAGGGCACATAAAGAAAAAAGAGAGACTGGAAAATTTGATACTCACAACGCAGATTGAAGACAAATAAAACAACGCATCACTTACTTCAGTCACTTAAGTACCATACGTGATACACGCTTGGGCGATCATGTCTCGAAAGAGACATGACTGACTGAGCAGAAGATTATCCTGCAGTAGGTTGCCATTGCTTTCTGCGGTAGACTGGTTGCCGACCAAGGCTATAGAACCCAATCTGTCCTTTTATTGAACCCATAACTGGACGGAATAGACGGATTAATACCTTTCCCAAGGGTATTTGTGCGTAAGTGAATGCAATGAATTCAGTTGGAATTCGAACTCGGCTCTACCGATTTCTCGTTCCGAGCCGATATCCAATGCACCACAACGCATATCCGTTGTTTTCAACTACGCTTCGCAGCTGCGGAGTCGGCGTCGTCGTCGTCGTCGTCGTCGTAGCCGTAGGCTTGTCACTTCATATCGGCAGCGGCAGTGGAAATGACAACGGCAAACGGCAAACGGCAAAACGGCGGACGACGTGCAGCAGCAGCGAACCACGGAAGCCGATGACTCTGCGCCAGGGCTAGACGGACGAGACCTAATGCACACGACAGGCTGCCGATTATTTAGTGAGCTTAAATAAATGAATGACTGAACAAGGTTTAGGAGAAATAACAAAAAGACTAAATTTATTTATTTAGAACTGTAAATAACAAGAAGCTTTCGGTAGCCATGATCATCTACGTCCTTAAGAAACGCGACACATAGAAGAAAAGAAAGAAAATTGATTTTTTAAAAGTGAGAAAATAAAATGAAAAAAAATTGGAGTGAAAATGAAATAACAAAGGCATATAAAAGTAGGAGTCCTTGACAAAATCCAACGGAGAATCTGTAATGTGATCGATGCCGACTTGGCAGCTTAGATGCAGCTCAGATACAGTCACTTTCTCACCGGCGTAAATGTGGCATCCCGGTGTCTTCAAATACTTTCACGGCTTCTGCTCCGATGAACTTAGCTCCCTGGTGCCCCTTATATATGAATTTACTCTAGCCACATGATTGGCAACTCGGTCCCACCCTTTTACTGTGAAATCAATTAAACGTAAACGCAAATTCTACTCCACTAGCTTCTTTTCACGCACTAACCGTCTGTGGAATTCCCTCCCGTTTACTTGCTTCCCCGACAGCTACAAGAATTTAAATGTAAAGTGAATAGTCATCTCCTATCTCACTAACTTGCATCCTCTTTCTCATGCTCCTTTCTCCGTCCACTCCACTCTCATCAGTATTCTCATCCTTCTCTTACCCACTTCCTGACTCCCCTAAAACCTGTCAGTCTTTCTTGTAACTTTCCTTCTTTGGTAATTCCAAGCACACCTGTGGCAGTAAACTGCCTTGGTGGGGCGATATAATTATAAAAAAAACAAAGGAAAGCGAAATCTAGTACAGATTTGATAAAGTCTAGGTATCATATCAAGGAGAAACACTTTAGATTATTAAGGAGAGAAAACCATAAAAGAACAGAAATTAAGATAACGATCTGCATTGCATTAAAATATTCGAAGATCAAAGTTGACAGGGAAACAAGAAGCCGAGAAGTACGAGAGAAGAAACTGTCAGCATAGAACTTGCGGTTGCATTTAGCCATTTCAACTGTAAAATTATGAGACTATGCCTCCAACCTAGTATTTTGCTTAAATTTCATAATTTCTAGGTGTTACATTGTGGTGATACCGAGCAAAAGCGATGGACCGGATGTTTGCGCTTTCACGACCAAAAAGCAAATGACCAAAAGTCGTCCGTACGCAGCCGGCTCCTTGCATATGTTCCGGAGGAAAATAAAAATTAATTAAATATTAAATTTCCAGTTCGCGAGCCTATGCGAATTTTATTTATCAGCCAATAGGAAGCCCAGAACCAAATACAAGTGTGAAATCTCATATGAGCTGCTGTGATCCAAAAAGAAGATATAAAAAGCGGATACAGAAAACATCTACAGACAGACCGACGCAGGCCGACACACATGGACTGACTAGAGAAAGAGAGGAGTGTAATCAATATCCCTTTGACCTACTATGTTCGCCTCCCTTGCCTCTTTACCTTCTTCCCTGTCTCAAAACTACTTACTGACCTAAGGAGCGAATACATGAAAGACATTCCTTAATTACACGCTCCCAAATTTCTAAGCATTAATTCTCTTTCAGCATTTTATTGCCTTGAACATTTTAACCTCCGATGGACCTATACTACGTGTATTACTTCAATTGTAAAAATATTATTGATATGTGTGATATATAAAATGTTATCTTTCAACTCAATTTGCTTTTCTTGGTTTATAATCTTTCTTTATGACTTTTAGTGGGCTATCTAGAACAAGGCTAAATTCCGTTAATCTGCAACAGGATACAGCTATTATTCACTAGAACGGACTCTCCACTACTTCTTCTATGTGCCCTGTCCCTTCAGGACGTAGGCGATCATGGTTCTCCACGTCTCCCTATCCCTTTTTTTAATTTACTGCTTTCTTCCGTTGCAACTTTCGAATACTTTTTTTTTTTTGCTTTTCCATTGAAGATTTTGATTAGCTATTTTTTCTTCTTCCTGCTTTTGCTATTTCTCCAGTTCCGACTCTCATGAATTTTTATTTTTTATTTTTAAATTTCTTAGATCTGTATGTTTGCTCCTGTTGCTCCTGGCAACCCCCGTTCCGTCATCCACCTGATCAGACCCTGCAAATATGTTATCCGCTGCCTTCCTCTGTCTCTCCTTCCTTCTATCTGACCAGTCCGTATCAGGTTCTCCAGGCTATCTTTCCTCATTGCATGTCCCAGGAACTTCAGTTGTCTCTTCCTGATGCTCAGCATCAATTTCCTTTTTGTTGCCATTCTTTCCAACACCTCCTCGTTGCTTGCATGCTCAGTCCACGATATCCGTAGCATCCTTCTGTAGAACCACATTTCGGCCGCTTCTAGTTTTGTCCTCATTTTCGATGATCTTGTCCAGCATTCACAGCCGTATTGAAGAACTGACATCACGTAGCAGTCTAGCACTCTTTTCTTCGTTTCTATTGAGATTTTCCTGTGTGTTAGTATTTTGCTCATCTTCTGGAACGCGTCCATTGCCATGCCAATTCGCCTTCGGATCTCCGTGTCGCACTTTCCATCTCCTGTTAGAACACTTCCTAGGTACTTAAATTTTTGTACTTGCTTGATTCTGTTATCTCTCACCTGTATTTGGCAGTTTGGGTTGTATCTTTTGCTGATGACCATCTCCACTCCTAACTAACTGAAAAGAATAGATAAGCAACCCACTATAACACATTGTTGGGAATAAAGGAAATGACAGTAAAAATAGTAAGAAAAAAAAAACGGGGTAAGAAGCAACAAGAAATGGAGGAGAGAGGAAAGGTAAAGGAAAGAGAAAGAAGGAAAAAATAAGGGATGAAATAAAATGCAATGAATATGAAAAAGAAATGAAAACAAGAAATGAATGAAATCGTATTCATTAATAAAAACAGAAATAAATAGATAAAAAACAAGCAAGAAACACGAATTGTGAAAAGGGATGTATACATATTTTAAAACTTATTTAAAAGTAGGACTCCAAAGGATAAAAATATTATTTTTATAACGAAGCGCAATAGAAAAAAAGTAACGCAAAGAAAGTCTTTAATAAAATGAAATAAAGAAAATACAAAATAAAACAAAATGCAGGAAAAATGAGAAAAGAAATTGATTATGATAAAATTAGATACAAAATAATTAAGATGGGAAGATCTAAGAAATTTAAAAATAAAAAATAAAAATTCATGAGAGTCGGAACTGGAGAAATAGCAAAATCAGGAAGAAGAAAAAATAACTAATCAAAACCTTCAATGGAAAAGGAGAAAAAAAATATTCGAAAGTAGCAACGGAAGAAAGCAGTAAATTAAAAAGAAAGTAATCATTTTTTATTCTGATTTATTTAATTCATTTGAAAAAATCGACATACCAAAATGTATTTCTATATTTTTCTTCTTTATATATATATATATATATATATATATTGCTTTGTTTTTGTAATCTCTTTAGAAATGGTTCTCTATAATTGAGGCAAAAATCGCTTCTTGCATTAAGCGAGAGTCGTAAATCACTGGATGTGTTATCGTCTGTCTACTTTTTTTTTTTGCCGTAAATGATTAAAATGAAAATTAGTTATAAAAAAAGTGTATACAGCGATTCTTGTATTCGTACAGTAAAACAATAAAAGAAGCAGCATATGAAAAACAATAAGAGTGGACGCGAGAGAGAAACGGAGATATAAAATCGAGGGGTATGTGCTAACTAATAGAGGGGGGAAAAAGAGACATAATTGAAAATATTGGGTGTCATGAGAATAAATAACTGGGTATTTACCAGAAACCTCCCCATTGAAGCCGGATGTGACACAAGTTTATATATATATATATATATATATATATATATATATATATATAACGTGGGAATTCAGAGCCGTTAAGGTTAGGCAAAAAATTCCCGTGACACTGCACAAGGCAGGGTCCGGCTCTTGTTTTTTATATTTGTTTTTTTTTTGTTGTTTTTTTGTTGTTTTTTTTACCCGGACGAGACCTGTTATTTACCCGGTATTTATCCGAGCCTCCCCACAAAAGCGTGATATGGCACAAGACTGATTTTTACGTGTGGCATTTCGAGCGCACACGGTCCGACAAAAATTCCCCGTAGACCACGCATACACTAAGTCGGGCTCCCGTCTATTAACCCTAGACGAGGCTCTGTTATTCGACATAGCCACGTCTGGGTTCCTCTTCGCCAGTAGGAAGAGATTCCAGAAATTCGATTTCGAGTGAAAATCTGTGTCAGCACTGGGTTAGATAATCTGCAAACTGATACGATCCTTCATAAATATCTATATTTTCCCAGTATATTCTTACTCTTAAGTTTCTCATCACTTTGACAATATCTATAATTTCTTTTGCTTTCTTTCTTTCTTTTTCATCGTGATAGGGACCATCCTCAGTAGGCTGCCAAACTCCTGTTAGTTGGCGCTGTTTAAATATTATAAAAGTACAAACCGAGGTTTCCGTCTTTCTTTCTTTTGCTCCAAGAGGCAGGAGCGTCGATACGACCTCTGGGAATAATACCTCGAGCGACAGACGACTGAACATTTAATCAGATATACGCACACAATTTGTATTTCCCCTTTTGTTTTCAGTTGTATACACACAAGTATATTTTCTCTCTTTGGCTAAACATTTTTGTTATATAAAAATACAAGTAAATAGTTATCTTGTTATGTCTTGAAGGCTGTCACAATGCGTTGAGTAAAATAAAGGAAGTTAAAGAAGTGTTTGGGTATTACCTATTTATTAAACATTAATATTTCGAGACCAAAATCTCATCTTCAGAATGGCAGAGGAGCTTTTGTCCGAGTGTGTTTTCGGCCTTTCAAAGAATAGCTATTCCTGACTGGCTGTCTGCTGCTGCTATGTGTGTGTGTGTGTGTGTGTGTGTGTGTGTGTGTGTGTGTGTGTGTGTGTGTTCTAGTTGGGGCCTTTTTTGGTGTTTTCGGCATTTCAAAGAATGGCTATTCCTGGCTATTCCTTCGAGACATGATCGCCCAAGCGTGTATTACGTATGGCATTTTACTGACTGACTGATAGAGATTTATACTTTTTTTTTTTTTATTTTTTTTTTTTTTTAGGATTGAGTTTCCGGTTATTTTTAAAGTATACTTCAACTCTGCCTTATGACATCTCTAACTGAACTAAACTTTATTTACTAGATACTTTTTTGTCCCGTATAGAATTAGATAGGTTCGCTTATCGTCATGTTCACACTTCTTCCCGGCCTTTTAAATGGGAGTAAAGGTTTTTCACTTGTACCCTGTTTAGGATTGGGTTTCCGGTTCCTTATAAAAAAAAAAAATTTCACTCAGTAACTCCCTGTGTCTTAGTGGCATTATCACCTTACTTGAGGTTAACTTATTTAAAAAGTTTGTTCGGATCTATCTATCTATCTATCTATCTATCTATCTAAATATTTCTCCATCCCAGTTTATTCTCTCTCTCTCTCTCTCTCTCGCTCTCTCTCTCTCTCTCTCTCTCTCTCTCTCTCTCTCTCTGGTTTCCGGTTCCTTCTAAATATTTTTTTCACTCAGTAGCTTCTTGTGTCTTTGTGGTATTATCACCTTAATTGAGGTGAACTTATTGAAAAAAGTCTGTTCGTATCTATCTATCTAAATATTTGTCCATCCCAGTTTATTCTCTCTCTCTCTCTCTCTCTCTCTCTCTCTCTCTCTCTCTCTCTCTCTCTGGCTTTCGGTTTCGAGAGAGAGACAGAAAGAAAATGGTTGAAAAAGATCGGTAACATAAACTTGGGTTTGTAGAGTAACAAGAGTTACAGGCTTTCTAAAAATCTTTGTGCTATCTAGTTACCTTTGAGCTTCAAATAAACATGGATGATAATTCATTTTCTGAGAAAGAATAACCCGAGATATCTTTATTCTGACAACTCTTTTTATTGAATATTCAAATAATGTCCACCACTTAATTGACGCTGTGAGCATTCTACGATACCGCTTTTCATGGCTAAAAGAAATTCCAGCCACGTCTTTTATTCTAACCACTCCATCCGTTCAAAACTCAAGTGTAATAAGCTCATCTCAATCTATCACAAGGTCTTATATGTGCAAAACCTATAATTGGATGAAACCATTTCTCCAATGCCAATTGCTCAACTTTAACAGATTGATGAGAAAATATATTTGTCTTCTCTGTAGAGAAAAATACCTACATATTTTGATTGATAGATTAAATGTTTGCAAATAATAGGAAATAAAGGAAATTGTGACAAAAAGAAAAGAAAAAGGAAATAAAATGTCAAAGGCGAACTTATTTAGAGTGATTGAAAGACCGATTAGAGAATTGGGGAAAGAATAGCATAAAAAATATAAAAACAGGTGTTAGAAATAGAAAATCGTAGAATGGGATGAACGGAACAAGATTGATTATAAAAATTACAAACAAAAAGCAAAAAGCTATTAGAATTTCTTGCTTTCTATCTCAGTGATAGGTGTTCGAGTTCTTATAAAGGATTCTTCATGCTTCTATTCAAGGGAGACATTCACTCAATTAGTGAATTCTAAGAAGAAATGAGCGTTAGAGATAGGAATAGCAGGACAGGTATGTATAATTACGATGACTAAAGGAGAGAGGAGAGAGGAGACAGATCAGAGACAGCAGACAAACAGAGAAACAGAGAGAAAAATGTAGATAAAATGAGTAAAAGAAGAGAAGTTGGTAGAGAAGAGCCAAAAAAAAGAATTTCTTTTATGTTTGAAGAAAATAGTGGAACGTTTTTTGTGTTTAAGTTATTGATGATGTGAAATGTTTCAGAAGTCCGAATGCAAAGTATAATGAAAAGGGTCTTTCAGAAAAAAATGCAAAATAATAAAATGATATATCAAACTGATAAAATACCCTTAAATTTTAAAATGTTAAAATAAAATTAAAAGAGGGTCAGTAAAGTTTCATTGGAAAGAAATAATTCTGCCCTGTTGTGTACTATCTAATATATAAGATGTTCCAATAACTTGAACCGATTTTAAATGTGAATTAAGTTGAAGCGTCTAATTTTTCTTCCTTTTTTTTTCAGATTTAACAACTTCAGTTTTTGGCAATTTTAGCCAAGGAAAAATTAACAATCGATTATTGATTTAGAGTTCCAACAGGACACGCTACACAGCCAATGCAACAATGTCGTTATTGAATAAAAAGTTCCCAGGTCGCATCATCTCTCGAAACAATGATGTCAATTTCCCACCACGATCATGCAACTTGACGCCTTTAGATTTCTTCCTTTGGGGCTATCTCAAAAGCAAGGTTTCTGCTAACAAGACAACAACAGTTCAACAGCTGAAGGATGAGATAATAAGACATATTGGTGACATCGAGGAGCAACTATGTAGAGACGTCATCAAAAATTTTGACCATTGAATGGAGGTGTGCCGCCAAAGCCTTTACTGACATTTGGGCAATATTATTTTTCAAACATAATCGCCATGACTCACATAATATAATCCGATAGTGAAATCAATAAAATTTCACTAATAACACTGTTTTAATTCCTGCTAACTTCGATACGTCTTAATGGAACACCCTATATATATATAGGGTGTATATATATATATATATATATATATATATATATATATATACAGGGTGTATATATATATATATATATATATAGGGTGTATATATATATATATATATATATATATAGGGTGTGTATATATATATATATAGGGTGTATATATATATATATATATATATATATTGTGTGTATATATATATATATATATAGGGTATATATATATATATATATATATATATATATATATATATATATATATATATAGGGTATATATATATATAGGGTTATATATATATATATATATATATAGGGTGTATATATATATATATATATATATATATATAGCTGTAATTGCTGGACAATCTCATTTGAAAAAGAGGGAGATAGTTAAAAAGAAAATAAATGCTGAGAAAAACATCGATAAAAATTATGAGCAATACGTTTTTAAGAAGAATGTAACTTAGACAGAAAAAAATTGAATTTGAAGACTTTCTAGAACGTAGAACATTTAATTACACCAAGTAGGATGAACATAAATAAAATGACGGTAAAACAGGGGTGTGGCTGTAGTAATTAATTACTAAAGATGAAAAAGAGAAAGAAAAATGAAAGAGAAAGAGAAAAAAGAAAATGATGGTGGAAGAGAAAAATGAGGTGAAAAAGACAAAATCAGAGAAAAAGAGAAAAATGAAAGGGTAAGAAAGAAGAAGAAAAATGAGGGAGAAAGAGAACAAAATGTGAGAGAAAGAGAAAAAGAGAGCGAAAGAGAAAAGAGAAAAAAAATGAATGAAAACTTTTCAAAAATTATTGAAAAAGTGAAAATGAGAGAGAAAGAGAAAAGAATGACAAAGAAAAGGAAAAAGAGAAGAAAATGAGTGAGAAAGAGAAAAGAAGGATGAGAAAAGACAAAAGAGAGAAAAAGAAAAACCAGCGAGTTAAAATGTTTAAAATTATTGAGAAAGAGAAAAATGAAAGACAAAGAGAAAAGAATAAGGGAGAAAGAGAAAAAAAGAAAGAAAGCAAAAAGAAGGAGTGAAAAGATAAAAAAAAATATCGAAAATGAGGAAGAAGAGAACAAAATGAGGGAGAAAGATAAAAGAATGAGTGAAACGGTTTAAAAAAACTGAAGAAACCAAAAATGAGAGAAAAAGAAAAAATGAGTTTGAGATTTTAAAAAAAGGAGAAAGACAAAAAGAGAGAGGAAGAGAAAAAATGAGGAAGAAAAAGAAAAAAGAGGGAGAATGAGAAATGTGTGCTAACCGTTAAGCTCATCACACATCAGAACTCGGTGAAGGATAAATAATTTTCTTTTTAAGCATCAGTCAGTTAAGTGCCATACGTGAAACACACTTGGGCGATCATGTCTCTTTCGAGACATGACTGACTGGGCAGAAGATTATCCCTCAGTAGGTTGCCATTGCTTTCTGCGGTAGATTGGTTGACAGCGAAGGCTATAGAACCCAATCTGTCTTGCTATTTAACCCATAACTGGAGGGTAGAGACGGATTAATACCTTCCCCAACGGTATTTGTGCGTAAGTGAATGCAATGGATTCAACTGAAATTCGAACTCGGTTCCCCGATTTCTCGTTCCGAGCAAATATCCATTGCACCACAACGCACATTTAATGCATAATTGAGTAAAAAAAATCACATGTAATAGTAAAAGAAATCCACTGTATCCAGAATATTTTGAAAAGGGATATATATTTTTACATAATGTAGTTTGCCTTGACGAAATTAAAAGTTTCTAGCACCTTTTGAATATAATCATCATCTTCTTCTTCTATGTGCCTTTTTTCTTTCATGATGTAGGCGATCATGGCTTTCCACGTCTCCCTATCCCTGGTTGCTCTTAGCTCGCTTTCCCCTGTTGCATCACTCAACCGCCGTTCTGTCATTCACCTGCTCAGCCCCTTCAAATATGTTATCCGCTGCATTCCCTTGTATGTTTTTCCCTCTATCTGTGCTGTTAGTATCATGTTCTCCAAGCCATCCTTCCTCATTGCATGTTCCAGGAACTTTAGTTGTATCTTCCTGATGCTCAGTATTAATTTTTTTCGTTTTCCTTCTTTCCAAAACCTCATCGTTGTTCACATTCTCGATCCATGATATCCGAAGCATCCTTCTGTAGAACCACATTTGAGCTGCTTCAAGTTTTTCGTTCACCTTTGATGATATTGTCTTGTATTTATTGCCATATTGAAGAACTGACATCACATAGCAATCCAGTATTCTTTTCTTTGTTTCTAGCGAAATTTTCCTGTCTTTTAATACTAATTCATTGGGAATCAGACTGATGGTAAAAAGAAAAATACTGCGATATAAGATATGGAGGCTTGGAAGTTGTGGAGAGCCATGATCCTCACGCTTTAAAGGTTCATATTTAAAACGAAGAAGAAAATGCTGGACATTTACTTTCGGGATTATATACAGTCACTCTTAGGGGGATTTTTGAGTCTGCTTATATTAAATTTGTATGTGGTTCATGAAGGATAATGAGAATGCCATGGACCGAACATGTGAGCAACGACAAGGTTTTGGAATGGATGCAAAAAAAAAGGTTATACTTAACATCAGGAAGAGACAGCTGAAGTCTATGAGACACGTAATGAGGAAGGAGGGCTTGGAGAATCTAATACTCACAGGACGGATCGCGGGAAAGAGAGACAGGGGAAAGCAGCGAAAGATATACCTGATGGGTTTGAGCAAGTGGATGATGCAGCAGGGTTTCGGAAAGCAACTAAGAAGAAAATGTTAAGAACGACAAGGGATAGGAGAAATGAAAAGTCCGTGATCGCCTACGTCCTAAAAGGAACACAATTTTCTTTTCTTTGTCTTCATTACACCTTCTCCCAGTCCTGTATTCCATCAAAATTACAACCAACTGTTTTATTTTAATTACAAACAAAAAAATCAAACAGATAAAAAAACAAAAACAAAATAAATAAATAAATAAAAATAAATCAATAAAAACAGTATTTACCTTATTCGGACTATTGTCCTTATCTTTGTTGCCATCTGTACGACGTTTCAGCCGTTGTACGCTCCGGCTTTCTTCAGGTGACAGGAATTTCGAAATAAACCTTTTATTACAATCACTGGGGTATATGATCTCCATCCCTTGCGTAGAGCCTCTTCTGGTAGTCATGAGTTATCTCCCTCTAACCCTGTAAGTTACGTGCTCACCACTGCTGTAGCCTGGTATTGAACACACAAATCTTTTGGTCAAGTACCAGAAGAGGCTCTACGCAAGGGATGGAGATCATATACCCCAGTGATTGTCATAAAGGGATTGGTCCGAAATTCCTATCACCTGAAAAAGGCCGGAGTGTACAACGGCAAAAACGTCGTACAAATGGCAACAAAGATGAGGACAATAGTCTGAATAACGTAAATAATGTTTTTAGTTATTTATTTATTTTTATTTTTATTTTCACTTTTTTTGTAATGAAAATAAAACAGTTAGTCTATTAAATGTAAATTATCTAATCGAAAATATTTCAGTTGATATTAGCGTGATATAAGCGGTGATGATAAATAAATTTCTTCGTGTTAAATTATTACAGAGTTACAGTGTATGTTTGACCCCAGTCTGTAACATGTCTATAACTATGACGCTCCATGGCAGAAACCTTCACGGAGATTCTAACAGGAAATTTGTCTTAGAGAAGTTGACCTTTTTGTGAACACAGAATCGCAGTAAATTTGTTATCGATCTCTTTAGGCATGCAGCTCTTTTGTAAATACGATTGCAAATATGTTTATATGGAAGCAAGTATGACATACAAGAGGCGCCTACTTATGTCTACTCACCAAGAACGAAATACATAACTTGATGTGTACAGATAACGCCGACATATTAATGTTCTTTATTGACACATCATGCTTTCATATATACATAACAGTATATATATACTGTTATATATATATATATATATATATATATATATATATATATATATATGGAAGCATGATGTGTGAATAAAGAATACACACACACACACTCACACACACACACACACACACACACACACGCATATATATATATATATATATATATATATATATTTATTTCGCGACATTTCGGAATGAATGGAATATACACCTCACTCAGTTCAGTCGATACAGATTCTCTTTGGAAATCAACGCATCGTATTTGCTCACATTAAATGTTGTATAGATTGAATATGTACAGAAAGAGAGGTGAGAGAATTCTCGGGAAAAAATGGACGAAGTCGGCGCCAGGGGAAGAATTATAATGCAGGACATGTAGCAATGATGTGAAGGTAATGTTTTTTGACCCAAAATGTGAAGGGCAATGACACGAATATGAAGAAAACCATAATTAACATATGAAAACACTAAACTTTCTCACATAGAATAATGTTATGGTTCATACACTCATTTCGCATCTATCTATCTATCTATCTATCTATCTATCTATCTATCTATCTATCTACTAGCAGTATAGCCCGGCGTTGCTCGGGTGTAATGAAAGCTTTAAAACTAATCCATGGGCCTGGAGCTCAGACGCTTTGGACGTTGGCATGAAATAAATGCCATATTTATGATTTGGATGCTCTCTGAAAAGGGAATACAAATGAAGAAGGACTCATACTTGTGCTTTATTGATTATGCGAAGGCGTTTGACAAAATACGCCACAAAGAATTGATGGAGATGCTCGCCAGCCTTGACATATTTGGGAAAGACTTAAGAGTAATCAAGAATCTTTACTGGCAGGCAACAAACCGCTTGTATACGGACAAATAATTAATTCAGCAGATATACAAAGATAGAAAGGGGCGTAAGACAAGTTTGTGTCTTTTCACCGGATCTGTTCAACTTGTACAGCGGGAATATTTTGAGGACCCTAGAAGTTATACCAGGATTTGTCATCGGAGGCCACAATTTAAACAACATAAGGTACGCAGATGATACAGTGCTGATAGCAGACACAGAAAGGAAACTACAAGATCTCCTGCAGAAAGTAGCTGAAGAGAATGATAAGAAAGTACTACAAATAAACTGCAAGTAAACCGAATGCATGATCATCAGTGAAAAGGGCAGCCCAAAATGCCAAATATAGGTCGGGGATACTAGAATCAAGCAGGTACAAAAATACCTGGGAAGTGTTATAACAGAAGACGGAAAGTGCGACACAGAGATGCGAAGGCAAATTGGCATGGCGAAGGAAGCATTCCAGAAGTTGAGTAAAGTATTAAGAAACAGGAAAATTTCGCTAGAAACAAGAAAGAGAGTACTGGATTGCTATGTGTTGTCAGTTCTTCAATATGGCAGTGAATGCTGGACAATATTATTGAAGATTAAGGAAAAATTTGAGGCAACTTAAAATGTGGTTCTACAGAAGGATGCTGCGAATATCATGGCTCGAGAATGTGAGCAATGAGCAGGTCCTAGAAATGATGGAAACATAAAGGAAATTAATACTGAGCATCAGGAAGAGACAGCTGAAGTTCCTGGGACATGCAATGAGGAAGGAGGGCTTGGAGAACCTGATACTAACAGGTCAGATACAGGGAAAAAGAGACAAAGGAAAGCAACGGATAACATATTTGAAGGGCCATAATCAGGTGGATGGCGGAACGAAGGTTGCATGGTGTAACAGGAGAAGGCGTGCTAAGAGCCACCAGGGATAGGGAAACGTGGAAAGCCATGATCGCCTACGTCCTGAAGGGACAGGGCACATAGAAGAAAAAGAATATTCAGCTCACTATCTATCTATCTATCTATCTATCTATCTATCTATCTATCTATCAAATCTTGGATTAAAGATCGTTTCTCTGATTAAGAAAGAGAGTATGGTTCCTTTTCCTATCGTGTAGCTATTTTTAATAATATACTGGATATCTAGGCCGGTAGATATTAGTTTCAGAGTTTAAAAAACAAGTATGTTTACTCGAATATAAATACCCATTAAACATAATGTTTATAGTAATCAGAAATAATGCCTGATTTTGAAAAAGTTCATTAATTTCATAAAAATGACTTACTGTCTACCTATCAATCTCAATTCTTATCTTATTTGTCTGTTTGTTTTCTGACTGGGTTTTTTTTTTTCTTATATATTTTTTTCTTATAACTGATGTGCATTTCCTAAATTGTATAACTGGGCCTTGTTTTTTTGCGAGGGCTTCGTGTAGAAGCTTAGAATTAATTTCTCAAATTAAATTAAATAAAACAGGTTCGTTTTATATACGTGAGAGAGTCACGACGTTACACAACTTTCTAGCCTTTAGCGCAGTATTTTTCCTTACCGTCAGACTTCTAGTGAATTGGAGAACCGCGTTAGGGTTCCAGTTCTAGTCTAATGCATTATGTTCTTATACACGCAAATACTCTTGGAAAAGTTATGACTCCATCTATTCTCCCCCGCTAGGCATGGCTTAATTCTTATCAGTAAATTATTATCAGTAAATTCTTATCAACTCTCTCAGCAGACCTCAAGTGGAATGACTACATCGAATTCATAGCTAAAACTGCAGCTAGAAAGGTCGGTTCATTGTGTAGGGCCAGGAAGTTTTTTTCCTGTCTGAATCCATCCTGCACATATATAAATCTACCATCCACCCGTGTATTGAATACTGCTGTCACATCTGGTCGGGTGCCCCTGCTATTTACCTCAGGGTTCTTGAGAAAACCCACCGGAGAATCTGCAATGTGATTGATCCCGACTTGGTAGCTCAGCTGCAGTCACTTTCTTGCCGGCGTAATGTAGCTGCCCTATTTCTCTTCTACAAACATTTTCACGGCTCCTGCGCAGACGAGCTTAGCACCCTGGTGCCCCTTCTGCATGAATTTACTCGAGCTACTAGACTAGCAAATAGGTCCCACCTATTTACAGTGAAACCAATAAAATGCTACCACAACTTCTACTCCCTCAGCTTCTTTTCTGGCACTTCCCGCCTGTGAAATTCCCCGAAAGTTACAATCTCTAAGAGTTTAAATGTGAGGTCAATTGCCATCTCCTATCTCTCTAAATCGCATCCTTTCCCTCAGTAAAATTATCGTTTTCCTTGGGGTGAAATTATTTTAAAAAGAATGTGTAGATTATGCAGTAAGCTATTTAAAATATCTATAATGCTATTTAGTGCTTCAACTAAAACGACCTTGAACCAGACTTGAAACAGAGGCCATTAGATTTCGCAATTGACATTAGGAAGGATAATTTTTTTATTAAAATGAATTTATTTCAAGAAGAACAAAAGGAATTTAGGAATAAATTATAAACAAATAACGATCTGTAAACAGTCGAAAGGTGAACTGGTTAGCGAACATGTGAAACCCTGGCTTGGTAAAAT
This sequence comes from Ascarosepion bandense, assembly GCA_037127315.1. Lineage (NCBI taxonomy): Eukaryota > Metazoa > Mollusca > Cephalopoda > Sepiida > Sepiidae > Ascarosepion > Ascarosepion bandense. The sequence goes on along the minus strand of JBBBDQ010000357.1, from coordinate 7,171,014 downwards.
TTTAGTCTCATTTTTCTTGCTTGAATGACAAAAGAGAAATTTTCAACAATAGCGATTTGTAATATAAACCATATCGAACAAGAGCAAGCTGACCTGAATTATCGAATACGAACTTTATTCCAGGCAAACTATGTGGAAGCAACTCTTTCTTAATTGGAATGTATGAGCGCGCCTGTCTTCATGACGTTTCGTCTTGGTAATAGGCGAAGAAGATAAACCCGCCCATTTGTGCCGGATGGTTTTATATAAAACCCGTTCGATGATGTGAGTAGCAGATTTTTCGGCCAGCTCCGAGGAGAATTCGGCTGGCAGGCTTTGTGCCCAGTCGCCGCTTAGGCAGAGGCTGTGTAGTGAGGAGAGATCTTTCGGCCAACTACTGAGGATAATTGGTTCGACTATTTGGTGAGAGAGGTTCGCAGCTTCTTCCCATGCCAGTCGCCAAGCACCGAGTTAGATGATTCGATTTGATCTCACTCGCCCCCAATGATCAGTCAGTCAGTTAAGTGCCATAGGTGATACACGCTTTGGGCGATCATGTCTCGAAAGAGACATGACTGACTGGGCATAAGAGTATCCCACAGTAGGTTACCATTACTTTCTGCGGTAGACTGGTTGCCAGCCAAGGATATAGAACCCAATCTGTCCTGTTATTTAACCCATAACAGGAAGGAAAAGTTGGATTAATACCTTTCCTCATGGGTATTTGCGCGTAAGTGAATGCAACTAGAATTCAAAATCGGCTCCCCGATAACGCGTTCCGAGCCGATATCCACTGCACCACAAGGCACCCCCACCCACTGATTACATTGAGTATAGGATTTCTACTGTTTCCCTTCCATGGGATTGTCTATCTAAAACACGTGCATCGCGCCAAAATGGTTTGTTAAATTTTCCCTCAAGAAGAATAAAAACTCAATCACCTATCTCCTATATTGTTGTGGATTCTTGTTTAGAAAACCACACAATATAATAATAACACAAAAAAGGTCTGAGAGGAAAAATGTAACTATATTGAACAAAAGATATACAATCTGTACACGGTTAGTAGATTCAGGAATATTGTTAGTGGAAGTCAAATATATACAAAGAAGTAAGTCCGGGTAATAAGTCTATATTCATGCTGACCAACGAGCGGCGGTTCAACTGCTCTGACAAACACCAACTCTAACAACAACAACTTATCAACTCAACTACAATTCTCTGTAGGCAAGATTATTTGTATATCATGGAAGAATTCATAGAGTGTGAAAAAAGGGTGACTCCCCAACATATATGATTGGCTGGAATTTTTTTATTTGTTTCTTCCGAACTATCCATCAACCAAAGTTCGGCAGAGCTGGCTTTATTTCAGGATCCCGCCTAGTAAAAGTCGACTTTGTTCACGAGACCAGTGCGCCACGTCGTGTTCGCTTTTTTGATCGAATACGGAACACAATGAAACGTCCTTGCATTAAGCTCTGATTAATTAAGTCCTGTAACATGAGTAATGGGTTACATATCAACTACTTACTTAAAATTATAAAACAAACTAAATAAAAAAATAATTATTACTTTCTGTATTTACATTTGGTATCGACTTCTAATAATATATACAGTATATAAACGAAGTGACTATGAAAATATGCACATGTTTTCCACAAACAATTCCACAAAGTTTACGCTTTTTTGCCATGCGTACTTTTCGAGATATTTATTAATAAGGCATTAAAAATATTATATACAGTGTGTGAATTGTCATTTTATATTTTTAATTTCACGCATGCGTGTTGTATGTTTATAATTTATTGAGTGCATAGTATAGTGAGGTCTGTTGGGCACTGTAAGAAAAAAGCACTCCACTAGAAATTTGTAAACGGCATTCTGTACTGCTTGGCATTCGCGCCGGAAGCTTAAATATGAACATTTCCGAATGCTTGTGTGTTAATCTGAGGACAATGCAGAATTATTTGTAAAGAGTTGGATGAGTCTAATTGTGATTACGAAGGTGTTTGGAGGCATCGATATGCCTACATTCATCCTTCCACAGAGCATCAGATTCAAAATTGTGGACTACGTCAAGTGCCTTGAGGAGGTAGTACTACCCTGTGTCGAAAGAGGAGCTGCTGGAAAATCCTATATCTGAAAACAGGACTCAGCACCATGCTAAACATGCAGGAGAACCCAGTCATAACTGTTCGACAATTTCTGCAACCACATCATAAGGAATTACACCCGGCTACTCAACTTCCCAGACTGCGACGCTATTGATTATTACACGCAGGGAGCAGTTGAGCGAGATGCCAACAAAACTTATTGTAACACCAAAGGTGAACTGAAGGCAAAGTTAATTGCAGCATTCAGCAAATTAAACAAGGATACCGTCCAGAAAAGATGCAGAAGTTATTTAGAGACCGTGATATTAGCCAATGGCGATTTTATCGAATAAATTTACTTTTTCGCATTTCAAGACATGTTTGTGAAATTTTGATAAATACATCTGTTAAAATGAGATGTCAGTGTTATTTTCATTTTTGCATAATTTAGACGACTATTTGTCCATCGCACTCTGTATGTATAAAATTATGTACAAATGATTATATATAAAATTAATCTAATAGGTTTTTTCCCAATTTTCATGGACCAAGAGAATGATAACATTATAAAGAGTAAATATTTGTGAATATATTTAACTGTCTCGTTTTGACATCTCTTGCAACTGTCACACGCATTCACGTATTTACGACGAAGAAAAGTTGTTTTGAATTTAGAAACCAAACAAATTATAAGACCAATTTGGCAAAACAAAACACAATCTGAAATATCAAATTTTCTCAGTAAGAAAACAAAATGATCTTTTTTATTGGTTCTTCTTTTTTCTTTCTTGTGCCGTGTCCTTTCGGCACGTTATGATCATGGCACTCCAAAATTTATGTTTTGTAGCTGTTAAGAATTTTTATTTTTTACTGCCTCTCTCATTTTCACTTCTATCATTCATTAAACAAAATCCTGGGGAAGACTAATGGTTATCTTCCTTTATTCATCCTGCCTTCAATATGTCTTGTGAGTGTCAAAATTTCCAAGCTTTATTTCCTCATCAGGTGTCCCATAAATTTCAACTGAATCTTTCTGATTCTATCTACAAGCTTCCTTTTTGTTTCTGTTTTCTTTGAAACTTTCACTATCGTGGCGTAGGGCTTCGGGGATTAAAGTAAACAGTTGACTCAAGAAGATTAATAATGGATGGTAATGACGAAGAAACACGAGGGTCATTTAAGTACAATTTAAGGAATTTATTTATGAATTTAAACTCTTGAAGTAATGTCAGTATCTCGTTTCAGGAAAATAAATAAGAAGTTTTTCAAATTCGTAGCTTCGTTGTCATGAAGAGAAAATGTTCATACAACAGACTAAGTGATCTAACAGGAAAAACATTCAAAACTGTTTAAAACAATGGTAAGTTCGTTGCTCACAGAAGGGCTATATCAAAAGTAGACGAAGAAAGGTAATTTGACATACTTAACGTTCATGGAATATTGGTAGAAATGTACCGCCTGTTTGGATAAAGACCGATAACATAATTGGCGAATAGTTTTACAACGGAGAAAAGCTTAAAAACTCTCTAAATTTGAAAGTTCAGTTTTAGAGAGTTTTCTTCTTATCTTTTAAATCAATAAAAAATTAGTACCAGCCATCTGGAAATAGATTTACACTGGGCAATTTTATTTGTCATGATAAAAAAAATGTGTATTAATGCACGGAAATGCACCTTCTGCTGTATTTAAGGTTACCCGTGAATGTTTTTGAGCGTAAAAGATTTACAGGAGAGAAGATTATAGAACGGTCAGCATCAAGTCCTAATCTGAATCCAATCAAAAAATAGGATGCTCAGTTGTGAAATAAAGATAAAATTATATGACCATAGAAAACTATGTGATAGGAATGCAGAAGTATAGATAGCAGTTAAAGCCACCATGTCGAAAACTGAACCTGCTGTAATAAAAATAACAATTAACAAAATCAACAGATTATAAATTGATGATGTTATTGAGAATGGTTACTATATTAAAATGTAAATGCTGCAAAACTTAGACATCTTTGTTTTTTCTTCTATTATTATTGATCAAGTGTTAATGATTTTATTAACTTGTTATTAAATAGTGATTTTTCTGATTTTGCATAATTACTTTAGACAACGTTTTGTTTTCCCCTTTTTTAAATGACATGTTCCGTCAGAACGTAGGTGACCACGGCTCTTCAAAAAATTTTATCTTCAGTTTTTCTAATTTTTAGCCCTTCCTATTCTCTTTCTCCCTGAAATACAGTTCATTTACATAGACTCTTTAAATAAGTAACTCATTGTTTCCTCTCGTCTTCATCATATCATACTAGCAGTATAGCCCGGCGTTGCTCGGGTGTAATGAAAGCTTTAAAACTAATCCATGGTCCTGGAGCTCAGACTCTTTGGACGGTGACACGAAAGACCAAAAAGCAATAGTTGTTTCCAATTAAAGTGAAACCGTAGACTGAAATAAAAATGAATGAATGTATGTCAAATTTTGATTTCCCGGTATCGATATCAAATAAGTTTTGTTCGTCGTAAACTGAATTTTGAAGGCTCTGAGTATATGGTACCATGGCTGAGACGAAGAACTACAATTATACTTACTTAGAGCCAAACCCGAAGCAAAAGCTAAAATAAAAGGGGCTGAAAAAAATACAGACATACAGGCAGATAAACAGACACACACACAAACATCTTGCCTTATATATATATATATATATATATATATATATATTATCGATTTTCTGCACTATTGTAAGAACTGCAACCTTGAAACGTCTGAATATCGTTTCTTATGTCTTTGTCTATGGGTGTATCAAATTTGATTAAAATCGGACCACTCCTTCTATAACCCGAATTTTTCGATTATCGATTTTCGATATTTATCGGGGGTACCTCGACACAAAACCTAGCTAAGAACACTCGCAGACGCTTATACTACAATTGTGTAAATTTTCAAGAAAATCGGTTCAGCCGTTTCGGAGTCTATGGATAACGGATACACACACACAGAGACACACACAGACACACAGACAAAGTTTCATTTATAAATAAGTTTAGATAATTTTTCAACATTAACAATATTTTATAACTATGAAAGTTATATCTAGTGTGTACAAATGTTTGTCTTGACGTTCCCGTTATTTTTTTAAGCTGCGAAGTTAATGTTTACTGGCTGAAAGATGTACATACTGACGAGAATCGGAAGTCTATTTCCTTTCTTTCCGCTGGTGAAATCAAGTTCAGACTGTGCTTTACCATTAGACTACAGGAAACTATAACAGCAAAGCAATTAACTTAATTATCCTCTTTAAGAAATGCACGTCTCACGTTAGCACATTTCGAAGTCTATATCTGCTACAATTATCTGTTTAAAAAATAATTACGGGTTACCTAATTAAGAACGTATAGCTACTGAATATAAATTTTGTCGCAATAAGAAATATAGGCAAATTAAAGAGGAACAAAAAGAAAAAACAAAAGGGCCGGATGGAAGGAATTTGGAAAAAACATCTCGAGATATGGTAGGTTTTAGTGGTTGATGATTCATTTTGATTGAATTGTCGGGGGACATGGGCAAAGTTTCAGTGGTAGGAGAGGGTAGAGAAGTTTTATTATTTCATTGTATTTTCTTTTGTCTTATTTTATTTTGTTTGCTTGATTATATTTATTTAAATGCAATCATTTTTTAAATGTGTATATATATATTTTCGCTTCGAATCATTATTTGCTTGCTTAAACAATCGGACAAAAATGTACACATATTTGTATGCATATCTCCATATTTCCTGTACATTTTTTTTTAATCATCTCACCCCAAGCAAGGCATTCCACTGCCACTATTGCGCATGGGCTACATAGGGGAAGGTAAAGAGAAGGAGTGGTTAGACATAGGGAATGTCAGGAGGAAGGTGACAGATGAGTAAGGATACCGAGGATGAGGGTCGGGCAGATGGGAAGAGTGCTTGATAGAATGGGAGCAGGTTAGTGTGTTAGGAGGTGTCTATTGACCTTACATTTAAACTCCTGGAGATTGTAGCCGTCGGGGAAGCAATCGTGTGGAAGAGAATTCCACAGTCGGGAAGTGCGAGGAAAGAAACTGTTGGAGTAGAAGTTATGGTTGCATTTTATCGGTTTCACTGTAAAAGGGTGGGATCTAGTTGCTAATCTAGTATCTCGTTCAAATTCGTATTTAGGGGGCACCAGTAATCTAAGTTCATCATTTTATTTTGCACAAAATGTTAAAATAATATTAATTCCTTGCTTGATTTTATTTTGATTGAGAATATTGGAATTTATAAACTTAATATATTATATCATTCTGCCAGTTAAAAAAAAATCCATACTTGTTGTACCGCCGGGGTGGGTACGATACACAGAGAAAGTCTGCGGCGGTATTATTCGGCACAATATTTGGTGCTAATCTGATACACATAGAAAAGTATAATAGTTACAATGACAGAAAAGACAAATTTTACAACACAGAGTGGGGGAGTGGTTAGATTACATTAGTTGCCGTAGTAATCATTCCGAATATTATTTGAATGACACTCAAATATTACACCTTGAATGCTACTATTCTTTGCTTAGACTATTTCAGCCCATGGCCATTCCATCACTGAGAGGACTGCAGTGGTGTCAGCCACTCTACAACAATATCTTTAATCTTGTTTATTTTGTCTTTTATTTCTATCTCTATTTTATTATATGCAATGTCCCTGACTAAACTTTGTAATTTTATTTACCTTTTTATTTTATCTACTCAATAAGAGTTATTAGGTTCACATATCGTCCGGTACACTTCTCCCAGGTTGTCTTGAACAGGAGTAGAGGTCAACCATTTAATTCCTGCTTAAAGTTGGGTTTCCAGTTACCTCTAAAGTCTACATCAACTCTATACATCTAATGCCTCGAGCTGACCTGTGAAATCTTATTTGCTACTTTTCTACTCAGTCATGTTTGCCTATCGTCTGCTTCACACTCTTCCTCGGTTGTTTTTAAGCAGGAACATTTTGTTTCACGCTTAGTATTCGGTTTCCGGTTCTCTCTAAAGTGTACTTCAACTCTGTGTATCTAACGCCTCCTCCTGAACTCCTGAAATTTTATTCGCCATTATTGTATATTTTCTAGACGAGTCAAATGTGGAGCTGGAGGATAATCTGCGTGAAAAGTACTCGGCCTGATTAAAGAAAGGATGGACGGTTTGCTTTTGCTTAACAGATTTCAGTAGTCTTTTGAGCCGAACTTGCAGGCTGCTATACGCTGCTTCATTCTATCATCAAACAACAACTATCATTTAAGATCATCTTGTACTTATTACGAGCAAAGGCAAAAAGGCACTTATCAGACGCGTGGCTCTGATAAAGACGGAAAAAATTATTCTTGTGGGCAATGGTGGCTGAGCAAGCAGAAGAGAACCAGGAGATATATGAGGTTTAATCGGAGCTTTCTGGTTGAGATGAAAGCATCGATGCCAGCTTTCACACTAAACACTTTTCCCAGGGACGTTATACAGAAAATCGCTGAACGAATCCCAGTTTACTCGTTGGTAGCAGTAAGAAATTATGCTGGTAAGAGAGAGATATTAATGGGAACCACAGTATGATCAGAGTTTTCTAAAAAGCAAATCTGCATGGCATGGCAGTAGTCATAGGTAGAAGTGAAGCACAGATCAAGCAGAGAAGCGTGTTCTACAGGTATACTCGGAAATCGCGTGTGGAAACCCACCCCTTGCGCAAAAGACTGAGTGATTGCAATGTTGAGGGTATGGATGCCAGCAAGATCAGTTACATAGCTTTTCACCGAACACAAATATATTAGCGAACAAGTGAGAGGAAATGGCCTTATCTATATTGTCATATATACTGTCTCGCAAGGAACAGTCAAGAGAGGAAGAGGAGTGGTAGAGAAAGAAACTAGATAGCTTAGTTTAGTAGAAAGCGACAGAGACACCTGTATGAATGGTCAGGAGATTTAAGAGAAAGCACACTATCCAGAGGAAGATGTTAGCTGATACAAACTCCCAGTTCATGCATGTGGACAATGAAGTCCTTCCTCAAGAGAGGAAGGTAACCAGGGATCGAGAAATCAGAGAAAGGGATTGGTTAAGCAAAGAGCTAAGATGTCAGGAGATTTCTCGTGAAGGGGAGATTTCACGCTGCAGTTGACACGCATACAACGGATGTTAGTGAAGGAACCGAATTCAAGTTAGTACACGCACACATGCATGTGTGTGTGTGTGTGTGTGTGTGTGTGTGTGTATGTGTGTGTGTGTGTGTGTGTGTGTGTGTGTGTGTGTACTGCTACTTCCTGCTTGAACCTAAGATTCAGGTCATGTGTGTTGAGAGTTGGCTCGCTTATTTATATTTACTGTTTAACCATGCATTATGGGGAGCTAGGTCAATTATATTATCCTAATATCAGCACAAATTTAGGCTGGATTAAAAAGTGTTTTCAATCCGCACTTAATGTATCCGTTGTAGCCATGTATTTTTTAAACTAGCGTCGCAATGTAAAGGAAAATAAGTTACAAGAAATTTGTCTGTGCAATAGACATCTGAGATTGATCCTTAAAGTGATCAAAAGTACTTAGGTGAGAAAAACTACAGTACCTATCTTTACGAATTTCAACTTAACATCAAGGAGTTGATTAGAAAACAAGAAACGATTATTATAAAAATAGACATAATACATAATATGTCTATATTATTTAACGAAACATGTTTGAATCTACGGGATGTATAATAAGAATTTGGAGGCAGGTTCTTCGCACTAACACCAAAGTCCATATAAAATCCATGAAATGTGAGAGAGGACCGGTTTCATCTCCTGCGCATTTCCTCGACCTGAAAGCTTTTGATTTTTATGTGTGGGGCCACCTCAAATAATTGGTTTATGCAGTAGACGTTAATCATTACCTCGTGCATCTGTTGTGCTAACAGTGAAAAACAAAATATATTTATTAATAGTGTATATATATATATATATATATATATATATATATATATATATATATATATATATATATAGTATATCGAGGCAGCAAGTAATTTTCTAGACATAAGCTATTAAATATAAGAGACAATGAATGTCTATTATGTTTAATCATGAGCCGTTCTAAACGTCGTATTTTTGCTTTAATTTCAGTTGAAAATAAAGACAAAAATTCTCCAACATTTGGATAATTATTTATTGGTTTTCTTCTAAGCTTTCGGCTCACAGATATTGGAGGCCATGTACATCAAATCAAAACAACCAACACTCAATAAAATCAACTTTAAAACAGGAAATAACATATTACATTGCATTTGACTAGATGGTTTTGTTGTCATTTCGCGCTATCCCGCGGTGTGACGTCATAAAACCGCATTGCAAACTTAAGAACTGCGTTTATTATTTTTGGTAACTATTGCCGTTGCCAAGCGGAGTTTTATGTCAACACAGGACAAAATCGTCGGTGATGGTGGATTTTATAATATTTCAGTTTAAACTACCTCTCTGAAGATGGCCCATGTGAGCCGAAAGGTTAGAAGAAAACCAATAAATAATTATCCAAATGTTGGAGAATTTTTGTCTTTATTTTCAACTGAAATTAAAGCAAAAATACGACGTTTAGAACGGCTCATGATTAAACATAATAGACAGTCATTGTCTCTTATATTTAATAGCATATGTCTAGAAAATATATATATATATATATATATATATATATATATATGTCGGGGGGGGATGCAAATTATTTTCAGATTGAGGTCATATGTAAAGGAACATAATTAAAGAGAAACAACTGTTCTCAGTCACGGCAAATGTAAGATTTATTTCGTTGCACGTGTTTATATAGAAAGTCGTGAATATCACTGGTTTGAGAAAGCTTTTATATTTGAGAACGTTCATAAATATTCATCAGGTTTTTCAAAGGTCAGTCAAAATATATGGAGGACGCAAAGTGCCATAATTCAAAGTCTAGTGAGACAAAAGTAAGCGAGTAATATTAAAAATATATTCATATATTTGCTTTTTAATAAATGAATATTGTTTAAATTATGATCAGATTGTTGTAGTTTGGGTAGTACGGATGTGTTGTATATCTTCAAAAACATTAAGGTAATACACTTAACTGTTTTCAGTATTTATCTATATTTCTGTGATGAGGTATTATTTACACTATTTACATTATTCGAATTATTGTCCTCATCTTTGTTGCCATTTGTACGACGTTTCGGCCGTTCAGGTGCTAAGAATTTCGAACCGAACCCTTTATTACAATCAATGTGGTATATGATTTTCATTCCTTGCGTAGAGCCTCTTCTGGTAGTCATGAGTTATCTCCCTCTAACCCTGTAAGTTTCTTGTTCATGATTGATGTAGCCTGCTATTGAACACAAATTTTTGGGTCAAGTCACAGGAACTAACCAACGTTTATATCCACTGGGCCATGTATCCTTAAGATGATTATTACGAAAAATCAGAAACTTGTGTTTATAAAAGAGCGATTCGGCTTCAATTAGATACTGAAATTATTCGAGCTCGAGCGGACTAAGACGCATCAGATAAATTGATGGCTTTCCCTGTGGTGTTAGGAGACGCGGGTTCGAATCTTTCAGAATGACATAATTTCCTAAGAAAATTTCTCAAAAATATTCAGGCCGGTAGAGATATATAAATAAATATAGTGTTTCATTAAAAACTGAGTATCTGTGATGATACCAACCGAACAAAAGCTATGAAACCGGATGTTGGCTCTCTCACAACAAAAAGGCAAATGGATAAAACTCGTCGTGCGCATCCAAGTTTGCGCAGATGTTCCGGTTGAAAAATAAAAATTAACCAAATATCAAATTTCCATTTCGCGAGCCTACGCGAATTTTATTTATCAGCCAATGGGAAGCGCAGAATCAAATTCAAGTATGAAATTCCAAAACAAGCTGTTTGATCCAAAAGGCAGATATAAAAAGCCGAGACAAACAAAGCAACGTTAGACAGACAGACCGGCGAAGACGAGCTGATTAGTTTCTCCCTTGACTTCAGTCGAGCAGCTAGTAAGCTTGCCTCTTTCCTTCTCCCTGTCTCATAAGTACTTTCTGACCTCTTCAAAGACATTCCTCAAAAGTACTTACTGACTTACTGACCTTAGAAGCGGCAACTTCAAAATGAACATCCCCTTACCTACAAGACGCTTCCACACTCCTAAGCCTTTTATCTTTCTCAGCATTATATTTTCCATGAACATTCTAACCTCCATTGGACCTGTATTCAAGTATTGCTTTAATTGTAAAACATTAATTGAAATGTGTATATATAAATGTTATTTTGTGCTCAAATTGCCTTTCTTGATTTTATAATCATTTTATGAATTATAGTGGGTTATCTTCCCACAAGGCCAAATTCCGTTAACCTGCAACGGTATACAACTACCCTTTACTAGAACGGAATCCTACTACTACTAGAAAAAGAATAAATAAGATACCCGCTCTATATCAACTCAAATATGAGTATCTATTAGAATAATATGCAAACAAATAAATATACATATATTATTTAGAAGTAGTGGCACTTGGTCTAAAGATCGAATTGAAGCGTGCAACTGTGATTTACTATTCAATTTCTATTCTAATATCCACATTCTCTCTCTCTCTCTCTCTCTCTATATATATATATATATATATGTATATATATTATCGTCTTTCGATCTTTCTCTAGCAAGAAATTATCTTTCAAAGCTCAGCTGTCATGTGATCTCTTGCATGTTTCGCTGTCATGCACACAAAAGGGGTGGTAACTCTTTGTATGAAACACGAAAATTTAAGTTTGGTGGCCTTCCTTTGTTCTTGATACACGCTATCACCAATGGAGAAATAAGAAAATACAACTAAGAAACAAATTCAATAAACAGCCATTTTTTTCTTAACTCCTTGCTATTCTGCGCTTGATCTCAACAAATTCGTAGTCAATATTCTGCTAATCGTTTGAATTCAAAGCCTTTTATTCTTTCTTCGTGTTTACAGTTTTGTTTTTCCTCCTCCCTTGATTTCGTGGTATGTCATCATTAATTTTGTCGGTCGTTAGCTGCTTCCGATACATTACTTCCGGTCTCTTACTTCCGAGATGAAATTTAGTCAAGGCAAAAAAGGGTAAAGTTTTTGTTTGATTTTTTTTTTTGTTTGATTGTGGACGCTCGTGTGGAACACTGGAAATGTTTCTGATCAGTTTTTAATAACAGAACTTTGCTTTGAAAACTTCTTGCTTTCGTTTTCCTTCCTACTTTTCGCTTCCCATCGTCATTAGAAAACTTCTTTTTTTTTTTTTTGAGTTGAGTTTTTTTCTTTTTTTTTATTCACGCGTTCATATATGACTTCAATAGCACATACTTCATTGGGCAGCTTTACTCATATTTCAGTCATGGATTCACCTTTGTTCTGTTTTTTCTCTTTCTAACACTTGTTCCCTCTTCATAGCTTTCTTTAAATTCTTTCTCATGCGTTTTCACTGACAAATATGATGGTCTCTTCTGTATTTGTTTCCAACGTAATACCCTCTCTTGTTCTTTCTTTTCTTGCTACTCTTTTCTCTCATACTCTTGTTTGTTTTTATTTCTTTCATTTTTTTTTTATTCATAGTTTTCTTATGTGGTTTCATTGGCACAGATGTGCAACTTTTCTGTATTAATTTCAAACTCAGAAACGCTTTTTTTCATATTTTTTCTATTTTCTTTCCAGCAGTTTGCTCCTTTCTTTTCTCTCGTTTTTTCTTTCTTTTATTCCTTTCAATCATTCTGTCTGTATTTCATATTTTGTTCCTTCTTTTGCCTCTTGTGTTCATCTTATATTTTTATTCATATTAATAAGTATTTTCAAAAGAATATCCTGTATTTTACTTATCGTAAGTGTTCATAACGTGATTGATCGTTTTCTAGAGCTTCTCAATTCTTTGCAAGTTATTCAAAGCCAGAAAATATTTAATGTTTCTTTTTGAAGATGATACTAATTAACCCATAATTGAAGAAGTGTTTGGTTCATACATTTTCGAGGGGCATTTTTGTGAAAGTGAATATAACGAAACCAATTTAAATTTGAACTCAGCTCTCCAATTAATCATTTTCATTACACCACCAGCCCCTCCAAGCTAAGAGCACCAAGTATTTCCACGCGGTTACCCATCTAGGTTTGACGTTGCTTAACTTCAGTAACTGTAGGGAAACCTGATGCGGTCTTAAGCTAACTTATAACTTATTTAATAAGCTTCATTTACACACGGCATAATTATTGTTCCATCATCACTAATCAAACATTAATTTTTTTTGCACTTATGTTGAATGGTAGCATTATCAGCAATAACAATGTTAATATTAGCTGTTTCCTTATGAGAAAACGTTCGGCATTCATCGATTTGTACAGTCAAATTAAATTTATAAAATCTTTACTTAAATCAATTTTTCAGAAAGGTCGATTTCTCAAGCCCAGTAGATGCTATCTATCTTTCCAGAATTGATAGACGTTTTCTTCCTAACCTGCTATTTGAAGTGATATGGAATGTCAACATCTTAATTACATCGTTATGTTCTCTTTAAGCCATTTCAGTTGTTGCTATTGCTGAAAGACCTCAGTTGATATGGTTTCTACGGGCTTTTCAAGTTCAGTAGCAGTTACTGTGCTTTCTAGTACTGATAGATGTTTCCTTCCTAAGCTTTTATTTGAAGTGATATTGAATATCAGCATCTTCATTATCTCTTTATTTTCTCTTCGAGCTAGATGTACTATCTATTTTAGTTGTTGCTGTTGTTGAAAGTCCTCAAGTTATATTGTTTCTACAGGTTTTTTTAATTCCATTAGCAGTTATTGCACTTTCTAGTACTGATAGATGTTTCCTTTCTAACCTTATATTTGAAGTGATATGAAAAGTCAACATCTTGATTATGTCATTATTGTCTTAATCTCAAATGTTTTTTTATTTATTCTTCCATCATTCTCTTATTCTCTCACTCTTTCTGCCAATACACTTCGTTCCCATTCCTCCATTTTTCAAGATGTCTTCCTAAGATTACTCTTATCCTTCTCTTTCCTGTTTGCTTAATAATTATAACTTATTCTCTTTCGTTCTTTTACTGCTGTCATTCTTTTCTCCTCTTTCTTTTCATTCCTTCGTTTCATTAGCAATCTCTCTTTTCCTCGTTCTCAGCCTCATTTGGATACTCATCTTCATCAAATCATCGTTTATTTTCTAACTTCCGCTGTCTCGATTTTGTTAATATGCATCCACTTTCAGCGACTATACTCCTCTTCTTCCTCCTCCTACAATACCGCTCATTTTATTTCTTTATTTCATTGTATAATTTTCTATTTCTTCCTGACACTTTTTCTTTCATTGTCTTCATCTCTGCTATCGTCCTTATAAACGCCCATCTTCATCTCATTCTTCTTGTTCAACTTTTGAGAAATACAATTTTGTATGACGAGTTATAAATGGAATTACAGTCAAAGCAAGGAAGTTAGCAAAAAAAATGAAATGACAAGAAGAATATGAAAAAAATTACCAATTACCTTAGCCATATTCTTTTTTAAAAAAAACAGAAAGGAATAAAAATGTTGTACGTCTATATTAACAACTGAACAAAACATCCATTGGTAATGAGGATAATCGTAATATTGATTCTGTTGCTTCTCATGATGGCTCTGTTGATGATGATGGTGATACCAATAATTGTATTATTAATCCTATTTCTTCTTATGATGATTCTGTTGATGATGACGGTAATATCGATAATTGTTATATCAATACTATTCCTTCACAAGATGATTCTGCTGATGATGACGGTATTATCGATAATTGTGATAATAAGCCTATTCCTTTTCATGATGATTCTGTTGATGATGACGGTAATATCGATAATTGTTATATTAATACTATTCCTTCACAAGATGATTCTGTTGATGATGACGGTATTATCGATAATTGTGATAATAAGCCTATTCCTTTTCATGGTGATTCTGTTGATGATGACGGTAATATCGATAATTGTTATATTAATACTTTTTTATTATTTAATCGTTTCACCCCAAGCAAAGCGGTACCGCCACTGATGTGCGGGGGGCTACATAAGAGAAGAGTGAAAGTTTAAGCATAAAGAGAATGAAGAGAAAGACGAACCAATTACATGGGGTGTCAGAGAAAGTGTAAGATGAGGATGGGAATACTAGTGTGGAAACAGCTGCGAGGGTAAAATGAGAAAAGAAAAGAACAAGATACACAGGGAGATGTTGAAAAGACGAGAGAAGGACTGGAGTCAAGTGGGTAAGAGGTGGGAATTGACATTGCATTTGAATTTCTTGTTCCTTTTCATGATGATTCTGTTGATGATGACGGAGATATCGATAATCGTAATATCAATCCGATTCCTTCTCATGTTTCTGTTGATGATGACGGCAATATCGATAATCGTAATATTAATCCTATTTCTTCTCATGATGTTTTTGTTGATGATGACGGCGATATCGATAATCGTAATATTAATCCTATTTCTTCTCATGATGTTTTTGTTGATGATGACGGCGATATCGATAATCGTAATATTAATCCTATTTCTTCTCATGATGTTTTTGTTGATGATGACGGCGATATCGATAATCGTAATATTAATCCTATTTCTTCTCATGATGTTTTTGTTGATGATGACGGCGATATCGATAATCGTAATATTAATCCTATTTCTTCTCATGATGTTTTTGTTGATGATGACGGCGATATCGATAATCGTAATATTAATCCTATTTCTTCTCATGATGTTTTTGTTGATGATGACGGCGATATCGATAATCGTAATATTAATCCTATTTCTTCTAATGATGTTTCTGTTGATGATGATGGTAATATCAATAATTATAATATTAATCCAATTACTTTTTATGATGTTGATGATGGTTATGGTGGTTATGAAGATAATAAGGATAACAGTAATATTAATTTTATTCCTTCTCATGATGTTGTTGTTTGTGATATCGATAATCGCAATATTAATCGAATTCTCTTTTCTAATGATGATGAGCAGCATCATGAAAGTAATATTAACCCTATGTTTTCATGTTGATGATGACGATGATGATGTCTATGATCATCTTGACTAAATAAATCTTTGTATAAATTCTATTGATTTTTTATGCTGTTGATGACGAGTATTAGTTCAATAATGAAACGGTAACATTTAATCATATTGCTTATTATGACGATAATGAAGGTAATGATGCTGTGGCTGAATTATCTGAACTTATTTATAAATGGAATTTGTGTGTGTATATATATGTGTGTGTGTGTGTGTGTGTGTGTGTGTGTCCGTTACCTATAGACTCCGAAACGGCTGAACCGATTTTTTTAAAAATTTACACAGTTGTACTATAAGCGTCTGCGAGTGTTCTTAGCTAGGTTTTGTGTCGAGGTACCCCCGATAAATATCGAAAATCGATAATCGAAAAAATCGGTTTATAGAAGGAGTGGTCCGATTTTAATCAAATTTGATACACTCATAGACAAAGACATAAGAAACGATATTCAGAAGTTTCAAGGTTGCAGTTCTTACAATAGTGCAGAAAATCGATAATATATATATAAGCTTTCATTACATCCGAGCAACGCCGAGCTATACTGCTAGTTCATGAATAAAGATGATCTACAGGAATTATATCGTTTAATATCTTATAGATGATAGACCCTTGCTTGTCATTAAAACCTTTTTATCTCTTCTCATAAGCGAGATTAGTGAAACTTGTCTATGGGTTGAGAATAATATTATTTGAACGATGAGGCGATCGGGGCTACTTGGGAGTAATTTCTAGATACTGGAGTTTTCCTCAATCAGAAATCGTCAGTACGTAATGAGTTACTTAACTAGAAATCATTGCTAACTTGACCACACTTATTAAGTAATATCTGGCTTTCTGGATGTGCGTTGTGGTGCACTGGATATCGACTCGGAACGGGAAATCGTGGAGCCGAGTTCGAATTCCAGCCGAATTCATTGCATTCACTTACGCGCAAATACCCTTGGGAAAGGTATTAATCCGTCTATTTCTTCCAGTTATGGGTTAAATAACAGGACAGATTGGGTTCTATAGCCTTGTTCGGCAACCAGTCTACCGCAAAAAGCAATGGCAACCTACTGCGGGATAATTTTCTGCCCAGTCAGTCATGTCTCTTTCGAGACATGATCGCCCAAGCGTGTATCACGTATGGCATTTAACTGACTGATATCCTGCAAATTTGTCTGTGATTTTTATGCGTGGTATTAACTTTTCATACTGTGGGTCATGTTACTTTTTTGGCGTACTCATCTCTGATTTAATAATAATAAAAATGTTGCGAACATGATTTTAGTGTAGCAAACATTTCAAATGAAATGACAAGACAAGTGTGTCAAAAAGACTTTTTTCTCCACTCCCCGGTCATACTTGTTGTTTTAAGAAACGGTTATTAGAATTGTAATAAAACCAGTTACTAAATTATTAAAACATGTCAATCAACTACAAGGAATTTACCACTTTATAAAAATTGAATAAAATAATAATGCTTTCTCAATCATTCGAATATATAATCTGATTAACACATCGCGTTTATTCTTTTTTGTTAAATCCCAGGAAAAATGCATGCATTCCCTTTTAAATGTTCAGGTTACATTACAGTTCTAATTATCGATTTTAAAAGAGTAAAAAATGTCGTGGAGTGAAGGTAGTCAAAATAATAGTGATTTTCATAGAACTGCCTTTTTGACATTCTTTTTTTTTTTTTTTTTTGCGTTTCGGAAGTCCATCGCTATATATTTTATATTTTTGTCAGAAGAATCTGTTGTTTTTGTTTTTTTTTTTGTTTTTTGTTATTTTTTTTTTAACCGAGAAAGAAACCATTACCATTCTGACAAAAGCAATATTAAAATCAGTAAGAATATTAAAGACTTGAGGTCTTGCAAAGCATTGATGTCTAGTAATAACAACTAGATAATAATGGTGTGAAATATCAGCTGATAGGAAATAAAAATGGCAAAACCTAACGACGATGAAGAGGATTAGAAAAGAAAAGAGGTAAATGAAAATAGTATATTTTTCTATAAAAAAAAATCTATTTTTATGTATATATTTCTATTTTATACTTTCATTGTGTTCTGACCCCAGTTTTTTTTTTTTAAAAACAAAAAATTGCAATACAGATATAAAATAAAACATGTGCGAAATTATGACTTCAAAGCCTTTGAAAAAAACAGTTAAATAAAAGAAAATATTAACAGCATAAATAAATAAACCAACATTACTGGATTAGGATTACGGTAGTCAGTATGAAGTGATAGAGATAAGATTATCTGTAACTGAGAAGGTACTGAAGACCAGGTCATTCAGGGTCCAATGGGAATAGAATCGTTTCAAAAGAAGGCTTTGTAGGAATTAAAGCAATAAGAAAGAATCCAAGTTTCAAAGTAGAATAATATTTCGGAAAAAGTAAACTAAAAATAAAACATCATGGTAAATTTTCGTTTTAGGTTATGAAGGATTTTCCCCCTTCAGATTTATCCAAAATAGCATTATTTCTGTGCGAATGTATCTGCTGAACTCAAATCGACAATTAGTTATTGAAGAAACCGACCTTTATTGATCTTAGCGATCAGAAAAAAATCGAACTACATCTCGCGAAGTCATGTAATTAACTACAGAATGACTTTCGGTGCAGGCAACAAATTTCGGCCTATTTACTTCCTTTAGTGAAATTCCCGCCTATTTACTTCCTGTAATGAAAGTAATATGAAAAAATATGAAAAAATCGCGTATTACTTTCATTACAGGAAGTAAATAGGCGGAAATTCCAGGAAGTAAATAGGCCAAAAATAAGCCGAAAATTTGTTGCCTACGTCGAAATTAATTACATGACTTCGTGAGAGTTACGGGAGACAAAAAGTGCGATCCGATTTTTTTTCTGGTCAATCAGATCAATAAAGGTCGGTTTCTTCAATAACTAATTGTTGATTTGAGTTCAGCATATACATTTGCACAGAAATAATGCTATTTTAGATAAATTTGAAAGGAGGAAAAGCCTTTGGAGGCTAAAACGTAAATTTACCAACATTATTTAAAAAACAAAATGAAAATGAAAGTAAAAGTGAAATCAAAAATTGAAAGACGATTTAACTCTCTATGGAATGTTGCTAAAGCTCTTCCGTATTTCAACTTTTACGACCTTTGTCTTTCTAATCCAGACGTTTACAGCTTGAAACAAATGAACGTTCCCGGACAAAGGGATGTTAAAACAGATGAAGTGATATTTAAGCTCAGTTCCTTCATTATTCAGAGGAAATCTAAGTTAAGCTAAATAATAATGATGAAAATAAATGCATGTTTGCATGTAAAAGGTCTCCTTTGCACCTTGTTGGTTAGCAAGATTGTTTCACAGGACAAATCGTTAGTATAATGAATTCGATTCTCGCGTGGGCCCTGTTATTACGACGTTTGTGATAAAGCTGTTCATAGGAAATAAATCATGCAAGCGAGTGTAATTATTCTGAGATAGTCAGTCAGTTAAGTGTCATACGTGATACACGCTTGGACGATCATGTCTCGAAAGAGACATGACTGACTGGGCAGAAGATTATCCCGCAGTAGTTTACCATTGCTTTCTGCGGTAGACTGGTTGCCGACAAAGACTATAGAACCCAATCTGTCTTGCTATTTAACCCATAACTGGAAGGAAGAGACGGATTAATACCTTTCCCAAGTAAGTGAATACAATGGATTCAACTGGAATTCGAACTCGGCTCCCCGGTTTCTCGTTCCGAGCCGATATCCACTGTACCACAACGCACATCCTCTGAGATAGTAGAGGTCTTAAAACTCTTATTATTTTTCTATGTGTCTATGCATGTACCTTCAGAACGTCGGTGATCATTGCTCACCACAATTTCCTGTCTTTTGTAGCAATTTTTTAATTTTGTCGTGTTGCTGTCTCTCCTAATACCTGTCCTTTAACAAAACACAATCTTGACCTACACCCTTTTCTCTTTTTTTCTTTTTTTTTACATTTGCTGAATTCGTTTTCTATACGTATACGGAATGTTTGCTATCAATAGAGGTTTAAAATTATTCTTATATCTTTCCCACGAGATTAGATGAAAAAGTAATAGGACTAGATGTATAAAAAGAAAACTACAATACATATAAATTTGACATTTAATCACCTTCAAAGTAGTCCTCTTCTGATACCATACATTTTATTTCTTATGGAGCCCTCTTGCGAGGAATGACCTCTTCCTCTGGATATATATAAATTACTTGCGTGACTTCTTACGAGCAGTCAAGTATATCATTTAACGGAAGCAGTTAACGACAGCTACTAGTGAGGCAGCGTAATAATACCTTCGGACTCTAAGGCTTCCCTTTCCTTATTGTAGTGTCATTACCATAGCAACGGTCCTGAGACAGTGTGTTCAAGTGTGTTGAGACGACCACACTCGGCAGACTTTCATTCCGAACAGTGCTGGTCCTGGGCATGACGGTAAACTGCATCCGGCAGCAAGGATTAGGCGGTTGTGAGAAGCATGGAACCACCTCTTAATTGTTGTTGTTCTCGGGTCCACCCTGACCCGGAGTGGTAACACATGTTAGGGTCCCAGCTATGGGCAAATAGTTAACCCCCAAACTGGGGTCAGAACACAATGAAAGTATAAAAATAGAAATATATAAATAAAAATAGATTTTTTATAGAAAAATATACTTTTTGAAGGAAAAATCTCGCCAACAATACATTTTTGAAGAAAAAATTATTCTAGGCAAAACATTTTTGAATACAAAACTAGAAGACATTTTCAGTTTTCTAAAATAAAAAAGAATAAAAACAAAAAATTAATTAAAATTTGACTAAATCGACCTTCTCACTATAACCGAGCATTAAAAAAATACCTTAAAACCCCACCATTTTGGCATTAGATAACGCAGAGAGGTTGATATGCTGTTAAACAAAACTCAAACTCAAACTTAGATCGGAGCAGTGCTATAAACAACAGAATTGAGTGATGATGTCATAACTTAGTGAGTAGAAGCCACAGCGTTCAAAGTCAAAGTCAAGTATTTCGTGTGAAGTCGCTTGGTGACTTCACACTGAATACTCTAGCTCCGTAACCATAGGAACAGTCCCAGCATTTTTTATTAAACTTTGTATGTTAGAGAAGAGTAGTCAAATAGAATTACATATTAAAGGAGTGCTCAATTAATGCTATATTGTTCTATGTTTATCCAACAAATATCGATATACGTTCGCGCCCTAATCGTCCTAGACACTAAAACAAATACGGCCGAGACAACACGACAGAGTAAAATGGTTAATGTTATTCCTAGACTCAGTAAACCTCCAAGAAATAGCATATTTTTCTGAACTGTATAAAACATGTTTATATGATTTCATTTGCAACATCTCAGACAGTTGAACCGATACTCTCGGGAGTAATCGTTTACCATCATCACGAAATAGTGAATTGCTTTTGAATCAAGTTGGAGTCAGTCAGTTAAGTTTTCATGCCATGCGTGATACACGATTTAGCGATCATGTCTCCAAAGAGACATGGCTGACTGGGCAGATAATCCCGCAGTATGTTGCCATTACTTTCTGCGTTTGACTGGTTGCCAGCCAAGGCTATAGAACCCAATCTGTCCTGTTATTTAACCCATAACTGTTGAAATGAAACGGATTAATACTTTTTCCAAGGTTATTTGCGCGTAAATGAGTGCAAGGAATTAAAATGGTATTCGAACTCGGCTCTCCAATTTCTCGTTTCGAGACGATATCCACTGCACCACGACGAACATCCTCAACTTTTTTTTTAATCATTTCACCCCGAGCAAGGCGGAAACGCCACTGATGTGCAGGGGGCTACATAAATGTAAAAAGATTAATTAGAAAAGAGTGAGGAGTACAAACTAGTTAGAAAGGAACAATAGAAAGCTGAGAAAGCAGGTGCGATGACAGATACATAGGTGGAGAGAAAGGGAAGGTTATATGGGGGTGGGGAGAGAGCTAGAGTCCAGTGGTTAGTAGATGAGTATTGACTTTGCATTTAAATTTCTGGAGGTTGTAACCGTCAGGAAAGCAAGAATACGGGAGCGAGTTCCACAGGCGGGAAGTGCGAGAGAAGAAGCTGCAGGAGTAGAATTGTTGTCTGCATTTGGCTAACCTGCTTAGGTTGTCATTATTTTCTGCGGTAGACTGGTTGCTAAGCAAGGTTCTAGAATCTAATCTGTCATACAATTTAACCCATAGCTAGATGAACAATCGACGCTTTCATAACTTTCCCAAGGGTATTTGTGAATTGAACTGGAATTTGAACCCGTATCTATGATTTCTCGTTCTGAGCCGATATCCATTACACCACAACGAACATCCGAGATAAACATATACGGATCGTGTAATCAACTATCTTCCTTAAGACTTCCTCATTGCCGACACGATCTGTACACGAAAAAAATATATACGAATTGTATAAGCAACGAGGAAATCTTAAGGGGATAAAAACCAAAATAACACATATTCAGAATCAGAAAAGAAAAGCTTATATTTTTCAAACACATGATGTGTATTGCTTGGCGAATTTTGTTTTCCTTTTTACGGCTTATCAACACTTATCTCGTGATTTAAATTCAAAGCACACTTTTGATTTTAAAAATAATTCTTTTTTTTGTGAGTGAATATACATATATAAAATTATAATAATTATGTAATTGTAATAATTATGACCAAAAACTAATTAAATAATATATATATATATATATATATATATATATATATATATATAAATTTTGCATTGAGTTTTTTTTGATTTACCTGACTTAAATACCAAATATTCTACTATATATATATATATATATATATAGTAGAATATTTGGTATTTAAGTCAGGTAAATTCCGATAGAGTCGAACTAAAAAAAACTCAATGCAAAATTTATTTATTTAACAGAGTAATATAATCTGAAACAATTTTAGTAATAGAATGTAAAAAATTATATATATATATATATATATATATATATATATATATATATATATATTAATTACTTAATTACTTAGTTTTTGGTGATCATTATATTAGACAGGTACACAGTTGTATTAAAAAGTATTTAATACAATTGTATTGTAGAACTTTTGAATATTTTTCATTTAAAATAGGATTTATGTTACGCAACCCAGGTTTCTATCATCTGGTGTCTTCAGACGATTTACAATAACTGAATTTACCGTTTTTTTTAAGAACGCTCATATAACGGCGATTTTTATTAAAGCGCAATTTTCAAAATTAGAAGAAGTTATAACGTTTTCTTCCATGGCTGTAGGATCCTAATATATATATATATATATTCCGGCATATTTACAAATCATCTCCAGTGCCGGCATTGTGCAAGAATGGTAATGTGTTCAGCAGATTTATAACATTTGCGTCTTTCAGTATTTAAGTATTGGAACACACACACACACACACACACAGACACACACACACACACACATACACACTCACACTCACATACACACACACGCTCGTGCACGCACACACACACACACAAACAGAGGGTGCGATGGATAAATTTTTGTCTAAATTATGCAAAATTGAAAATAATTTTAACATATATATTTACAAAAATTACACAAAAATACCTTGAAATATTAATGAAAGTTCATTTTTTTAGAAATGTACCTCTCTAGACGGGTTCGAATTCCAGTTGAATTCATTGTGTTCACTTACGCGCAAATACCCTTGGGAAAGGTATTAATCCGTCTCTTCCTTCCAGTTATGGGTTAAATAGCAGGACAGATTGGGTTCTATAGCCTTGCTCGGCAACCAGTCTACCGCAGAAAGCAATGGCAACCTACTGCGGGATAATATTCTGCCCAGTCAGTCATGTCTCTTTTGAGACATGATCGCCCAAGCGTGTTTCACGTATGGCACTTAACTGACTGACCTCTCTAATAACCAATTCTTTTTTTTTTCATTACTCTCAAGTAAATTCTCCCGATCACGAATATATATATATATATATTTTAAATGTTAAGACTAGGATTCCGTTTGAAATGTATATTCATTCTACTACACAATCAAAAACGGAACAAAAAATATGGAAAATACAAATAATAAAGTTTGTTTGATTCGTTTTCTATGACTTCTCACCTTTTTGCAGATTATTTAAAGCCCGAAAATATTTGGGGGATAATGATGGTTTAGTGATATAAGTTTTACTAATTAATCCATAGCTGAGGAGAAAGAGGTGGATTCATAATTTTCCCCAGGTTTATTTGCATGTCAATGGAATTGGAACTCGTTTTGCCGATTAGCAATTTTCATGCCCATTATATGTTAAAGCACTGCCACATCGTGATTACCCATCTACTTACTAAATAGGTTCGACGGTGAACTGGTCTTTGAACGTGATGTAACCGTAAGCCAAATAATAAAGGAAAATAGTAAAAATATAACTCAAATTCGTATTTTACATACATTTGTTTTCTCGCTCTTTTCGCTTTCTATCAAACTTTAATCTTCAAAAATATAAATGCAAAGTCAATCGTTATCTACTGTCCTCCTGATTACTATTCTTTTGTTCTCACTCTTTAGCAAAATTTCTGTTTCTAATTCTTCCACATCCATTCACGACGAAGTTTTGGAGAGAACTGAAACAAAATGGAGACTTATACTTGACATCGGATGTGCGTTGTGGTGCAGTGGAACTAGAACTAGAAATCGGGGCGCCGAGTTCGAACACACAGGACATATTGGGTTCTATAGCCTTGGTCGGCAACTAGTCTACTGCAGAAAGTAATGGCAACCTACCGCAGAATAATCTTCTGCCCAGTCAGTCATGTCTTTTTCAGTCATGTCTTTTTCGAGACATGATCGCCCAAGCGTGTATCACGTATGGCACTTAACTAACTGATACTTAATATCAGGAAAAGTCACTCGAAATTTCTGAGACACCTAATGAGGAAGGAGGGCTTGGAAAATCTCATACTATCATGGTGGATAGAGGGAAAGAGAGACAGGGGAAATCAGTGTGTGACATACTTAATAAGTTTGAGCAAAATGAATGGCAGAACAGGGTTTGGGGGAAATAATAAAAAGACGAAACTTATTAAGAGCTACAATTGACATAATGTTTTGGCGACCATGATCGCTTACGTCCTGAAGCGAGACGGCACATAGATGAAGAAGAATACTAGACTGGCAATTAGGTCTCACCAATTTATAGTCGACCTTGCTAGATATAACTGTAAATTCTATGCTCATAGTTTCTTTTCTCGCATTTCTTACTTGTGGAACTCCTGTCGAGATCCACACGTTTTAGACAATTTTAATCTGCAAAATTTTAAATGCAATATCAATTGTCATCTGCTGTCCTGCTGGTTACTCTACCTTTGTTCTCGCTACTTAGCTATGTTCCTGTTTTTAAATTTTCCACGCTCAGTAACCCCTTGCATCTTTTTGGCTTTACAACCTTGCTTGGAGTGAACTCAATCCAAAATAATACCCGTAAAAATTCCAATGGTTACGAACTATCTATTTAAGTTGTGTCATAGTTTTTATTAAAATACACCTTAAAGTGCCAAATCCAGGTTCGTCGTCAGTGTTGTTGCCCCCATGTCATTAGAAGTTTCGGGTCTCAATAAACAACAGACTTCTTCGATAGGCGACCCAACCGAATATGATCAGTATTCGGCTTGCACCCAGAAAAAATGCTACGAGCTTTAGGACGTGCATTATATAAGTTCCCCAGAAAAGGTAATTATTCAAGACTTCACTTGGGCTTTTCGATGTTATAGATCGGGTATGATTGGTTGTACTGGTATTCCTGCATACAGCTAAGACGGGGTGTCTTTTTGAAGAGAAGAAAATAAACCAATATATATATATATACACACATTAAAAATAAAATAAAATAAACCGCTTTATCATATTGGCTCGTCTTACGACTTTCCTTTCTCTTCCTCCAATTTTTAACTTCTTTATTATGTCATATGTTCGGTCTTTCTCTTTTATAACTTTCCTTTTTATTCTTATTTTCTAACTCTATCTTACAAGATATTTACAATAACGTGATTATCATGACAGACCATTTACAAAAGGAAATCTCCATCTCGAATCATTTATAACGCATTTTAGATGCGTCATAAATAATTCGTTTTATTGCGTGTGTAAATATATACCCTTTACTCTTCGATTACTTCCAAGGAGGATTCCCTACTAAAACAACGGTAGAAGGAGGCTATGCTCTATCCGCCATACCTGATTACTCTTTCTCTGTTCTTCCTACTTAGCAACGTCCCTGTTTCTAATTTTCTCACACCCAGTGACCCCTTGTGTCTCAGTGGCTTTACTGCCTTACTTAGGGTGAACTCGATTAAAACAATCGATAATATCTATTTATAATATGATCTATATATCTATATCTATCACATAATATTCATTGTTTACTTCATCCACTTTTACACTTAAAACAACCTCATTCAGTAACCCTATACCAGTGGCTCTTGGGGCTTTTATTTGGTAAAATATATAAAGAATAAACGGTTTTTATATCATTTCACAAAGGTTTCGGTACAGTTAAAGGAGAAATTTTCGGAAAATCATTAAAAAGCAGGGTTTTCTAATTAAGTAGACAATGGGGATTGAACCCACAACTCAATAGCGATGATCTGTGAGTTCTCCATGTTATTCTTTCCTTATTGATTCATAAAAAAAATTCTGACGGTAACGTAAGATTTTCCTGTATCATTTAATAAACAGTGAGACTTAAAAATAGGGAAATCTTTAAATAGCTGGATTTTTAAAATGATGCTCAGCTCGTACAAGCGCCACACGAGGTAGAGAATTACAAATTCTTATAACTTCGTTTGAAAATAATAATTCCGATATGATAATAAAGGAGGAGAAAGAGAAAGAGAGAGAAGGAGAAGAAGAGTAAGAAAAGGAGAGAAAAAAAAACGTGTAAGAGAAAAAGAAAAATGAAGGAAAAGTAAAAAAGATAGATTGGGTGAAAAAGAGAAAACGAAAATAAATATAGATAGAAAGAAAATGATAGTGAAAGAGAAAGAACGCGAAAAATAGCTTTTTTTTAAATAATAATGTTCACCCTGGACAAAACCTAAGAGCCATTCTAGGGTGACTATGTAAGAGGCTCATTTCATGGAGGTTTATATAGCATAATTAAGTTTAACCATAGGCTTGAACATGGTAAGATTTCAGTGATTGAGAAAGCATCCTCATGGGAGTGGGTTCACAAAGCAGTGGTTCCTGGGAAGAAGCTATTCAAGCGGATTTCACCATTGAAATACAATGGGAATGAGTGTTCGCTACAGTGGGTTAGGTATGGTTTGGTCTTAGTCACGAAGGTTATAACTGGTGAATCTATGGAATGTAGTTCCTGAACGTTTTCCACGAGAAGCTTATGACGTTTCATCTGTGGAAAAGAAGTTCTAAGGCGGAAAAATTCATCATCTACAAGGACGCGGAAACTCTTTTGGTCTTTGGTATCCAGAGACGAATCGAACACAAGACTCTGTAGTAATGAGACTGGTTTGCTATCCCTTACATTGCGACGAACGCTAAGAAAGAATGCAACCAATTCAGGAGCAAATCAGGTATCACACAAGTTTTTCATACACTGGATGCTGATTCGGCCTTCAGCACATCAACAGAATATCTTTAGAAAATGCAGCATCGTGGTCAAAGATTGCAACGTAATCACAGGCAAATTGTTATATATTCAATATGCGGTCAATTTACTAAAAACCCAGTAGTTGCCTGATTTCTTTTTATTCTGCAATTTGTTCTCAGCATTCATTCACTTATTGATTGAATCTTTAGAGAATGTGAAAAATGGAAAATTGAAACTGTCAAAAAAAGAGAAACATTGAGAATTTCAAACAAAGTAAATGACATGAAAAAAAAGAAACATTTGCATAAATTGAAAGAAGTAAACGCAAAACATTCGTATACTCGCGCACACCCAATCTACTGCCATATATATATATATATATATATATATATATATATATATATATATAACAACGCCTATTTCGGTTTATAATATATATATATATATATATATATATATATATTAAAAACAGAAATAGGCGTTGTTTTATTTATATATATATATATATATATATATATATATATAACAACGCCTATTTCTGTTTTTAATATATATATATATATATATATATATATATATATGTGTGTGTGTGTGTGAAAAGTTTATGTATATAATTATATATATCAATATATATATATATATGCAATTTGTTATATATATTATATTATTTATATATTATATATGCGTGGTACTTATTTGAAAGCGCTCAATATGAGTGATAGAGCTGACATATTCATATAGATAGGTGTGAGTTTGTAACCCTGGGTTTCACGCTCTTGCGATCGTCAGACAAACTCTGACGATCGCAAGAGCGTGAAACCCAGAGTTACAAACTCACACCTATATATATATATATATATATATATATACGCGTGAATATAATAGAGTTGGTAGCCATATTATAAAGTGTGGACGAGTCCATTTGTAGGTAGGGCCCACAATAATATATAAATAATGAAATAGTGAAGTAATAATAATAACAATATATATATATATATATATATATATATATATATATATATATAAAACGATACTTCGCTCATTGGTTATTTCGTTTTGTTTTTTAAATGAGCGAGGAATTGTTTTTTGTAAATTATCCTTACAAATGTCTACTCTCAATACTGACACGTGAGCGTCTGTGTAATGATTTTTCAACAATATTTTGAAGATTAAATGTTGTATCATTTGAAGAGCCACAAGGTCACTAGTGGCGAAATATACCCATGAAATTGTAGAATATCTATTTTTTTTTTCTAAATTATATTACTCTGTTAAATTAAATAAATGAATTTAACATTGAGTTCTTCTGAGTTCGTCTCTAACGGAATTTACCTGATTAATATACCAAGTATTCTAATATATATATATATATATATATATATATATATATATATATACGCGTGTCTGTGTGAATATGTGTGCGCGTTATTAATTTACGCACACCTAAAAGCTGGTATATCCTTCTGTAAAATCTAAATACATACGTACATTCCTAAGTAACATGAATTACTTTACTAATTTATTCAGATATATATTTACTTCTGTCTGTAATTCTGGGAGGAACTGTTATAATTATTTATACTTTTTACACGCAGACAATTATCCACATCTTTGTTATGGCTGCTGTGCTCTCCGGTATCATGTGTATGCAGATATTAGTAAACTTTTTTTTTTAATCATTTCACCCCGAGCAAGGCGGAAACGCCACTGATGTGCAGGGGGCTACATAAATGTAAAAAGATTAATTAAAAAAGAGTGAGGAGTACAAACTAGTTAGAAAGGAACAATAGAAAGCTGAGAAAGCAGGTGCTATGACAGATACATAGGTGGAGAGAAAGGGAAGGTTATACAGGGGTGGGGAGAGAGCTAGAGTCCAGTGGTTAGTAGATGAGTATTGACATTGCATTTAAATTTCTGGAGATTGTAGCCGTCAGGAAAGCAAGAATACGGGAGCGAGTTCCACAGGCGGGAAGTGCGAGAGAAGAAGCTGCAGGAGTAGAATTGTCGTCTGCATTTGGCTAATCTGACTGTGAATGGGTGGGACCCAGTTGCCAGTCTGGTTGCACGAGTAAACACCTGTTGGGGATGCATCAGTGACTTAAGTTCGTCTGAGAAGAAGCCATGAAAGTATTTACAGAACAGACAAAGGGAGGCCACATTTCGACGATGGGAAAGTGGCTGCAGTCGAGCCGCCAGATCAGTACCTCTCACATTACAGACTCTCCTTTGGAGCCTGTCAAGAACACTGAGGAGAACGGCAGGGGCACCTGACCATAAATGGCAGCAGTACTCCATGCACGGACGGATGGTTGACTTGTATATATGCAGGATGGATTCAGGTGGAAAAAACATCCTGGATCGACATAGTGACCCAACCTTCTTAGCAGTAAATTTTGCTATGGATTCAATATAGTGGTTCCAAAACAGAGAATTCAGTACTGAACCCTTCATTACGGGAGTAGACTGCTCTTTTTATACCTCTTGCCCATGTCTAGGGATATTTCGTCTCGTTCTTATTTTTAAACTACTCAGCCGCCTGTCTTCACTGACTTCAAGCACACACAGCAAGACACGGGGAAAGAAATCACACAGGATGAGATCTCTAGACACGGGCATTGGAACGAGAACAGTGTGTCCCCGTAGATAATTCAAAGGGCTAAATTGATCGACATGCACCTGCTGAAGGCCGAAATGTAATAATAACAACAAAGATGATGACAACAGTCCGTAAATAGTGTCATGTAAATAATACATGTTTGTTTTTTTATATTACCAACCCTACGTTTTTCACTTTTTAAATCTATCTATCTATCTATCTATCTATCTATCTATCTATCTATCTATCTATCTATCTATCTATCTATCTATCTATTTCAGTTCATTCATTCATTATCTATCTATCTATCTATCTATCTGTCTCAGTTTATTCATATCTCTTTGTTATAGGTTTACCAAAAAAGTACTCATGTATGTATGTATGCATGTATGTATGTATGTATCGATATATATATATATATCCGAAGACAGATCTGTTTCGCTGTATCACAGCTCATCAGTACGGTTAGACTCCGATTGCTTTTAACCCAGGATTGAAACTCGACCGAAGTGGCGTCAGTCGGCGATTCTACCTCTGAGCTATAGGCGCCCGGTAGAAGACAGACTTTTTAGCATGTATATTATCATTATGGACACCCAATAGCCAGAGTGCTCTAATTCATTTCTGAATGAGCGATGTGTACATGTCAAGGTAGCTACTGTTTTTCAAAGTCTACCATTCTTCCAGAGTGCTCAATCAGGGTGTGAGAGCGTAGTCATCCGCAGACAGATCTGTTTTGCTGTATCACAGCTCATCAGTACGGTTAGACTCCGATTACTTTTAACCCAGGATTGAAACTCGACCGAAGTGGCGTCTCGGCGATTCTACCTCTGAGCTATGGGCGCTCGGTTATTTCAGTTCACTCATTATCTATCTATCTATCTATCTATCTATCTATCTATCTATCTATCTATCTATCTATCTCAGTTTATTCATATCTATTTGTTATAGGTTTACCAAAAAATTACTCATCTATCTATCTATCTATCTATCTATCTATCTATCTATCTATCTATCTATCTATCTATCTATCTTTTTCAGTTCATTCATATCTAACTGTTATAGGTTTACCAAAAAAGTACTCATGTATGTATATATGTATGTATGCATCTATCTATCTATCTATCTATCTATCTATCTATCTATCTATCTATCTATCTCAGTTTGTCATTATCTATCTGTCTTTCTCAGCTTATTCATGTTATAGTTTTACCAAAATATACGTCACCTCTTGTGGTGAAAACGTATTCGCACAAGCCAGCTCCTAAAATCAACTAAATGGCCATTAGTAATTTTTAAATTGTCCCCACTAATGGGTACGGCAGACTGGTTGGCAACCAGTCTAGAAGAAAGAAAATCCTTAATTCAAAAGCATAATTAAACCTGTCAAAGCACCTACTAGGCTGTTAATGAAAGGATTCTAGAGTTTACAATAACTGCAAAGTCCCTACCGCGATTTTTAAGCTTCATTTTGTAAACAGATTCTTTCTACCAAAAGATTTTACAGCATCACCTATATGTTAAAATATTTAAATTATTCTATTCATATCCAGTTCTTTCTTTCATTCCTTCTTCCTTTCATTCTTTCTTTCTTCCAACTGTTTTAACAATAAATTAGCAGCTGACGTCGTCAGATACTGTTTGCATGCATATTAAAGTCTGATTGAAGGAACATTAAAACTCTGATTTTCAAAATGTGCACGCCCAGTAATATTGAAAAGTTACAGCTTTTGTCTGTTTTCTGACACGCCAAAATTCTGAAAATATTTTAAGGGAGAAAATGTCTGTATTTGAGTAAAGAATTTTAATTATTAATTTCATAAACAAAACAAACGCTATTCACAGAAATCAAAAAAAAAGACCAAATTAGAAATGTTTTTTTTTATTTTAAAATGGTATATGCGACTGCTAAATTTAGTCAGTTAAGTTCCATACGTGAAACACGCTTGGGTGACCATGTCTTGAAAGAGACTGACTGGGCAGAAGTAGGCTGCCATTTCTTTTTGCGGTATACTGGTTACCAACCAAAGCTATAGCACCTAACCGGTCCTGCTTTTTAACCTATAATTGAAGAGAGAAACGGCGGATTAATACCTTTCCCAAGTTTATGTGCGCGTAAGTGAACCGAATGAATTCGACTGAAATTCGAACTCGGCTCTCCGATTAACCGTTCTGAGTCGATATCCACTGCAACACAGGCAGGGTATAAAACATGACTTCTATTTTTTTTTAATTAATATCATTGTTTTATTTAATTTTCAGAAAACATACAGGACGCTCATACAAAGGCTGAAGTATATATATATATATATATATATATATCAGATTTATTCAGAATTTTCATAACTTCTCTTCTACACTCGACACTAATTTTTTTTTTTTGGTGGGGGGGGGGGGGGTGACTATAAAACTTATTACCAAAATAGCTTATCCTTCGAATTAATCCCTTGTTAATTCATTGCAAGTTGAGTCTCAATGTATATCAGAGACTATATTCGGTGTGTATCCGCTGTTTAAATTCCCAATTTTTTTATCTGGGGTGTCACACATCGTCTTCTTTCTCTACTATGTGACGTGTCTCTTCATGACGTAGGCGATGATGGCCTTCCACATCTCTCTATACCTTGTAGCTCTTAACACCCTTTTTCTTATAACCCCTTCCAAATTCTGTTCTGCCATCCATTTGTTCAAGCCTATCAAGTATTCCTACGTTACTTTCCCCTGTCTTTCTTTACCCCTCTATCTATCCTTAGATTAACAGATTCTCCAAACCCTCCTTCCTCATTACATGTCCCAGAAACTTCAGCTGTATTTTCCTAATGTTAAGTATCAGTTTCATTTTCATTTACGTCCTCTTCTCGTCGCTGCTCACATTTTCGTTCCGTGGTATCCTCAGCATCCGTTTGTAGAACCACATTTCAGTTGCTTTAAGTCTTTCATTCATCTTTGATGGGGTTCTTCAGCATTCGCTGCCATATTGAAGGAGAAGCATATAAATCTCAAAAGATAATATTATAGATATCCTCTTTATTTCTTTTAGCTGCCATTTTAAGTAAGGTGAATATTGTCCTGGATGTGCGTTGTGGTACAGTGGATATCGGCTCGGAATGAGAAACCGGGGAGCCGAGTTCGAATTCCAGTTGAATCCATTATATTCACTTACGCGCAAATACCCTTGGGAAAGGTATTAATCCGTCTCTTCCTTCCAGTTATGGGTTAAATAGCAGGACAGATTGGGTTCTATAGCCTTGCTCGGCAACCAGTCTACCGCAGAAAGCAATGGCAACCTACTGCGGGATAATCTTCTGCCCAGTCAGTCTTGTCTCTTTTCGAGACATGATCGCCCAAACGGGTATCACGTATGGCACGTAACTGACTGACTGAATATTGTAATGAACTGTTCTCAACATAAAATGAAAACCACTTGCTTCCCGCAAACGTATCGTCTTCTTCTATGTGCCATGTTTATTCAGGAGGTGAGTGACCATCGCTCTCCAGAGCTTTCTATTCTTTGCAGTTCCTGCCAATATTTATTCATTTTACTATCTCTTCCTGTTCTACCAACTGTTTACACAAGCTCATTTGCAGTGGCGGACTGACCAAGGTGTTAGCTTGCCCAATGGCAATTGGACCCCCGACAGAGCGGACTCCCTATATGAAATAAAAAGCAATAAAGAAAGAAAAGCACAAACGCAGATGACTGTTTTAGTAAAGTTTTTTTTTTTCTGTTTCTGCTATAAATGCTCTCATCTGCAAATCTTACGTTGTTAAAATTATAGCCGCCAAGAATGAATGCTGATTTCGTTTCTAGCTTTCTCAGCACTACTTCTCGCTAAAAGTTGAGTAAATTTGACGAGAAGACTCGTCTTTGTCTTCCAACCTTTTTTACTTTCCTTTTAATTATAATTACTAATTAATTAATCTTGACAGAATTTAGAATTAGTAAAACGAGAAATCGGAGAGCTGAGTTCGAATTTCAGTTGAATTCGATGCATTCACTTACTCGCAAATAACCCTTTGGAAAAGTATTAATCCGTCTCTCCCTTCCAGCTATGGATCAAATAACAGGACAGATTGGGTGCTGTAACCTTGGTTGGCAACCAGTCTACCGCAGGATGTAATGGCAACCACCCTCAGGAAAATCTTCTGGCCAGTCAGTCATGTCTCTTTCGAGACATGATCGCCCAAGCGTGTATCACGTACAGCACTTTTTTTTATAATCGTCTCACCCCAAGCAAGGCAGAACTGCCACTGATGCGCATGAGGTTTACATAATAGGGGAATGAATAAAGGGAGGAGAACCGGTCACAGTAGGTGTCGGAGAATGGGGGTAAGAGAAGGACGGCTACATTGGTGTAAGGAGAGCTGCGTGTGAGAGAAATGTGTAAAGTGAGAAGAAGGATGGTTATCAATGAGATATAAGATGACAGTTGACGTTGCATTTAAACTCTTGGGGATTGTAGCTATCAGGAAAATAAAGTATACGAAAAAGAGTGCCACAAAATAAATAAGTATACGAAAAAGAGTGCCACAGGTGGGAAGTGCGAGAAAAGAGGCTGGAGAGTAGAAGTTGTGGTTACATTTTATTGATTTCACAGTAAAAGGGCGGGGCCGTGTTGCCAGTCAAGTAGCTCCAGTAAATTCGCGTAATTGGGGCACCAATGAGCTAACCTCGTCCGAGAATCCCTAAAAGTATTTGTAGAAGGGACAGAGGTAAGCTACATCTCGTCGGTGAGAGAGAGACTGAAGTTGGGCTGCCAGGTCAGGATCGACGACATTAAAGATTCTTCTTTGGATCCTGTCGAGAACCCAAGGTGAACAGCAGGGCTTAACTGACATTTAATGCCCTATTGTGCTTCTGTCGTGCTATGAATGATCTCAGATCAGATATTCAGATTCACAATATTGCTTGCAGAGTATTCGGAATTATCCCAAGTGATTCTGTTAATATTAGTACGATGTTCGCTCACATTAATAGTGGTCTCTCTCTTACACACACAGTAACAGTGCTCTCTCTAACATATTATTACTGCTCTCTCATACACACACATTAACAGTACTCTCTCTCTCTCTCTCTCTCTCTCTCTCTCTCTCTCTCTCTCTCTCTCTCTCAATTGTTATCTTGTTATTTCAGCAATTATTAACTTTTCTTTTTTTTAGGAGGGGAAAACTATAGTTGGTCTTTGAATCTGCCTTTTGGGGCTCCGTGATGTAGTTTACCGTTGACGAGCTCGATGTAAAGGAGGTCTTGAAGGATCCATTCGGGTAATATGTTTCGATGAGGAAAGAAAGAGAAAGTAAAAAAAAGGGTAACGCAATGACCGGCAGCTCTAGCTAAGACCATTAAAAGGCAGCACCGACGTACCATCAACAACGTTCTCTATCGCTCAGAAACACCGAACATTGAAATACTCATCTTGAAGCATTGCCTCAATAAGATCTCTTCACTGTGTTTAAAAAACAACTATATGATTTACTTGAAAACCTTTGCTTTGTTAAGAGAAAAAGATAAAGTTTCGCACTTTGTTCGGATTTGCGCGATTTGTCTCAATTTCAAAACTTCTGAGAAGTTATCCCTCATTTTAATTTCAAAGATAGGTGAGTTTTTTATTCTCCTAATATTAATTTTCATTCAATATGCTAGAACTTCTACTTAACACATCAAACAGACCTTTCACTCGTCAAACTTTTAAAAACACTTACACTATTTACATTATTCGGCCTATTGTCCTCATCGTTGTACGACGTTTCGGCCGTTGTACGCTCCGGCCTTTATCAGGTGCTAGAAATTTCGAACTGAACTATTTATTTCAATCACTGGGGTATATTATTCTCATTGCTTGCTTAAAGCCTATTTTGGTAGTCATGAGTTATCTCCCTCTAACTCTATAAGTTACTTGTTCACCACAGCTGTAGCCTCAGAACTCTTTGGGTCAAGTTACCAACGTCTATATTCAATGGGCTATGTGTCCTTTCAAAAACAGTGTTCTTCAGCCGATCAGAAGGACAGATGTTATCACTTGTAAAGGTAGTTTTCATTCTATGATGTAGAATACATTCTAGTTAATTAAAGCAATAACTTGTTGAAAAGAAGAGTCATCTTCTTCCACATGACATCGGGATAAGAATGATCAACGGTCATGTCACGGTTATAACGGTCATGTCACGTTGAATACACCGGTTCCCGCTCGATCACCGAAGTTAAGCAACGTTGAGCCTGGTCAGTACTTACGTGGGTGACCACTTGGGAATACCAGGTGCTGTTAGCGTTCACGGATGTGCGTTGTGGTGCGGTGGATGTCGGCTTGGAGGGGGAAATCGGTGAGCCGAGTTCCAATTTCAGTTGAGCATACTGCACTCACTTGCGCACTGGTACCCTTGGGAAAGGTATTAATCCGTCCGTTCCCTCCAGTTATGGGTTAAATAACAGGGTAGGACTTGGGACCCTGCCCTTAAACAAATCCCAATGAGACTTGCTCCGTCAGGGAGGAAGCCCGCTCAACCCGACAAGGGTGAATGCGACATACATACATACATGACATCGGGATAAGAATGATCAAGGCTTCCTATAACTTCTTATCCTACATAGCCCTTAGCAACGTTTCTTCTTGACTACTCCTCCCCTTTTTCTACTGTGCTATCCATTTACACACGCTGGTTAGGTAGGTTACACTCTGTACCTTCCGTTTTTTATATGTCCTACGAGTGTTAAATTTTACAGACCATCTTTCATAATTATTTGTCTTAGACGTTTTAACCGTAATTTTCCGATTTTAACTACGGTTTTAAAATTCAGTTAAAATCATTTATAGATGTTCTTTGCTTATATAACTGTTTGTATCTATTTTTCTAGTTCAAAGATATTTTGATGTTGCATTGTTACATAAAATAATAACCTAACATTCCTTCACTGGAAAATATATAACGCATAATTATACAGTTATTGAAACTCTACAATACACAAAGACGCCCGCCTTATATTACTCGGATAACAAAAGAATTTATATAATAAATTTAAGAAAGGAATGAAAGAAAGATAGAAAACCTTTCATGTTTGTTGGTCCATAAAAAAGCTAAAGAAACAGTTGTATTATTTAAAATGACATTCTTCTTTGCTAATTGTTGTATAAGTAACAGGTTTTTTTTTTTTAAATCAATAAACAAGGAAACAATGCTTGGAATTTCATGACTCATATTCGTATCAATGTACCATAAAAAATATATCATAAATTTATTGTTGTGTTTAGGCATTATTCGGGTCAGTCGGTGTAAAGTTCGTTTTCTTCGAGTATCTCACGAAGCCTTCAACGAATATGTTAACGACCTCTTCAACCAAATATCCAATTATGCTACATTGCCTTTTATTCATCTCATTTTTAATTTTTCCATTCTTTTACCGTTTTCGGCTGTCTTTTGGTTCTTTTCGAAAAGCGGGCGTTTGTATAATTTCTGATTGGCAGGGACTGGCGTAGAGGCGTGAAGGAAACAACTAGTTAATGACGGGAATCACCGAGAAAAGAGAAAAGAGAAGATATGTAAAGAAATTAATAATAATAATAATAATAA
Organism: Ascarosepion bandense; assembly: GCA_037127315.1. Taxonomy (NCBI): domain Eukaryota; kingdom Metazoa; phylum Mollusca; class Cephalopoda; order Sepiida; family Sepiidae; genus Ascarosepion; species Ascarosepion bandense. Next base: position 7,133,159 of record JBBBDQ010000357.1, on the reverse strand, counting down.
TAATAATAATAATAATAATAAGCAAAAGAGGAAGAAAAACAACAATAACAAGAAAAATAAAAGAAAACACGCTATTAATGAGAATGGAATAAACGAATATGAAAAGAAAAAGAATACCACAATAAGAGGTTGAATAGCAGAAATGTATCAGAAAAAAGTAAATCCCTAAAGATGGCGGAAATAAAGACGAAGAAAAAGAAGAAGAGGAGGAGGGAGACAAAGAAGATAAGAAAATGATAAAATGTGATATAATAATATTGAAGAGAAATATAAAGAAGAAGATATTTGTACTGATGGTGGTGAAAACAACAGTAAAAGAAGAAGAAAAGTTTGAGACAACAGAAAATAAAATAAAAGAATCACGAAAAGTATGAAAAGCTGATTGAAAAAAAAAAAGAGAGAAGAAACACAATGTAAAAATAAGAATGAGAAAAGAATAAAAATTAATAGCAAAATAAAGAAAGAATGTAAGAAAACTGTAGAAAAAGAAAGTAAGGATCAAAAGAAAATGTAGAAAAATCTTGAAAATATTTAAAGACGTCGGAAAAGACGAAAATCAAAACAGAAACAGAAAATGTAAGAATGAAAAAGAGACAAAGAAAAAGGGAATTATAAAAAAAAAAAAAAAGGAAAGATAAACTTGATGTAAAAGAAGAAAAGAAAAAGAAATAAGAGGCAAAAGGATCATGAAAAAAATTAATTACAGGAAGGAAATAAGCGGAAGGAAAAAACAAAAGATAATCTACTAATGAGTAAAAGAGAAAGAGAAAAGTTAATTCCAACAAAGAAGAAAAGGGAATATGGAGCTAAAAAAGAGATGAGTAAAAAGGAAAAAGTAGGAGGAATAAGAAGAGAGGTTAAATGGAAAAGGAACAAAAAAGGCAGAGGAAAATGGTGTTGGATGGAAGAAGTTGAAAAGCGTACCGAACGAAAAGATAGGAGAAGATGATGACGACGGAAGAAGAAGAAAGAAGAAAAAAAGGGAGAGAAAAATCAAAAGAAATTTTGAGAAAAATAAAAAGCATAGGACAAATGCATAAAAATAGTGAAATAATATGGAGACAAAGAAACTGAAAAAATATGACATGAAAAGAAAGAAAAGGGAAAAGAAAGAGTATGAAAACAAGAAGAAGAAGAAGAAGAAGAGGAAGAAGAAGAAGAAGAAGAAATATAAAAGAAAATAATTTATTAATAAGAATGGAGTAAACAAATATGAAAAGCAAAGAAGACGACATTAAGAAGCCGAAGAACAAAAATGTAAAGGAAAAAGGTAATTCCTTGAAGAAGAAGAAGAAGAAGAAGAAGAAGAAGAAGAAGAAGAAGAAGAAGAAGAAGAAGAAGAAGAAGAAATATAAAATAAAATACATTATTAATGAGGATGGAGTAAACGAATATGAATAGAAAAGAAAACGCGAATAAGAAGCTAAAGAGCAACAATGTCGAGGAAAGAAGGTGATTCCTTGAAAAAGAAGAGAAGAAGAAGAAGAAGAAGAAGAAGAAAGAAAAAAACATTATTAATGAGGATAAAGTAAACAAATATAAAAAGAAAAGAAGGCGAGAATAAGAAGCTGAATAGCAAAAATGTAAAGGATTCCTTGCGTGTGATTCCTTGCCGAAGAAGAAGAAGAAGGTGTAGCCGATAGAATTGCAAATCCCATCTAGCTAAAAAAATGAAAAGAAATGTTTAGGCGGAAAAGAGAAGTAAACTATAGGAAAAGATTGAAAATGTCGAACTATGAAGAAGACCATTGAAATAAACGGAGAACGAGAATTCAGCTGAGAAGCGAATCTAAACAAAAAGGGAAAAATATAATGAATAGCGGCTGAAAAAAAAACGAAAAAAAGAAAAGAGAAAAACGGAAAATATGCTATTGAAAAAGCTGATCATCACATAAGGAAACAATGCAGCACCAAAAACACCAACGGACAAATAACGATAAGTAGTTAAATAAATGGATGTGCGTTGTGGTGCAATGCATATCGACTCGGAATGAGACATTGAAGAGCCGAGTTCGAATTCCAATTGAATTCGTTGCAATCATTTACGCGCAAATATCCTTGAGAAATGTACAAACGCATCTCTTCTACCTGCATCTATGGGTTGAAAATCAGAACGAATTGGGTTCTATAGCTTTTGTTGGCAAAGGGTCTGCGACAGAAAACTACTGCGGAAAAAACTACTAACTAATCAGTCATTCTGATTTAGTTGATTTTCTAAGCTAAGCGCAGTTTAGATGTGGCACAAGGCCGAAATTATGTGACACCCAGTGAGGCTGAAACTAATTACTGAATAGTAATGATCCAAGCGAGACAAGCTTGCTAACCATTACACCACGTCGAGATGCCCAAAATTATTTATCTTCCGGTAGGAATACGAACCTGCAAACTCCCACACTGGAGAGATGCCGTCTTTAGATCAGAGGTGTCTTTATCAGTCGACCCACGGAAGGATCCAAAGCTAGTCAGTCATGTCTCTTTCGAGACATGATCGCCCAAGCATGTATCACACATGGCGCTTTACTGACTGATTAAGTAAAAGAAACAGGCGTTATCGTTAGAATGCAAAAGTTAAAAGAGGTTCAAAAAAGTACATAAAATATAAATCGAAAAACAGAGAACTTCATCTTTTATGTGCCATATCTCTTCAGGACGTAGGAGATCATGGTCTTCCACCTCTTCCTGTCCCTTGTAGTTCGTAATATCATTATCTCGGTATTTCTCCCAAACGCCTCTTTGCTATCAACTTTCTTAAGGCTATCAAGTATTTCACGCGTTGTTTTCCCCTCTCTTCTGTAGAACCACATTTTTGTTGCTTCAATCTCCTCATCATCTTTGAGAAGATTGTCCAGCATTCGCTGTAATGCATATCACGTAACAATTTACTGATCTTTTCTTTGTTTCCTACGATATTTTCCTGTCTTTAATACTCTGCTTAGCTTTTTGAATGCATCTTTGGCCAATGCGTTCTTCGGATCTCGCTGTTATACTTTCCGTCCTCTGTTACCAGATATTTAAATTCTTGAAACTACTTGATTTTAGTATTCCAGGCCTATAATTTGCATTTTGGGCTCATACTTTTGTTGATAACCTTGTATTCTGTCTTTTTTTAGTTTATACTTAGTCCTTTCTTCTCGCTTTCCTTCGCTACCTTCTGTTTAAGGGGTCCTTGATATGACGGTAAACTGTATCCGGCAGTAAGGCCTCTGTTTAGGAAGTTGTGGAGCATGGAACCACCTCTTAATTGCTGCTGTTTCTAGGTCTACTCTGATCCGGAGTGGTGGCACCTGTAAGGGTCCCAGCTATGGGTAAATAGTTAACCCCCAAACGATCATTGAAGTTAAACCTAGTCAGTACCTAAATGGTTGACCACTTGGGAATTTCAGGTGCTGTAACATTGGATGTGCGGGTGTTGTAATGGATAATGATTCGGAATTAGAAATCGAGGAGCGGAGTTTCAATTCCAGTCAGGCTTGCTTCCGATTAGCTCGCTTCCCAATTACACAACTTCAAGGCTCTCATAATGCTCCGTGTAACTCGAACCGTGTTTTAAAAACGCTAAAATCGAGTCTGGAAATTTTAAATCCGAAGTAGGGCTAAAACTGTCAATGCCATGGAAGAATACTGAAGAGGGTGGTGCTGGTGATTTGAGAACATTATTGTCAGTTTATTCTTTTCTTCTTTTATGTGCCATGTCCTTTCAAGACGTAGGCGATCATGGCTTTCCACATCTCCCTGTCCCTGGTGGCTATTAGCACGCTTTCTTCTATTGCCCCATGAAATCTTCATTCCGTCATCCACCTGATCAGGTCCTACAAATATGTTATCCGCTGCTTTCTTCTGTTTCGTTTTCCCTCTATCTAACCTGTTAGTAACAGGTCCTCCAAGCCCTCCTTTCTTATTGCATGTCCCAGGAACTTTAGCTGTCTCTTCCTGATGCTCAGTATCAATTTCCTTTTCGTCTCCATTCTTTCAAAAACTTCGTCATTGTTCACATGCTCGGTCCATGATATCCGCAGCATCCTTCTGTTGAACCACACTTCAGCTGCTTCAAATTTTTCCCTCATCTTCGAAGATATTGTCCAACAATACTTATCAACTTCTGGAATGCTTCTTTTGCCATGCCAATTCGCCTTCGAATCTCAGTGTCGCATTTTCCGGCTTCTGTTAGAACACTTCCTGGGTATTTAAATTTCTGTATCTGCTTGATTTTAGAGTCCCTCGACTGTAATTGGCATTTTGGGCTGCCCTTTTTGCTGATGACCATGCATTCGGTTTACTTGCAGTTTATTTGTAGTTCTTTCTTGTCATTCTCTTTAGCTACCTTTTGTAGGAGGTCTTGTAGCTTTCTTTCTGTGTCTGCTATCAGCACTGTATCATCTGCGTACCTTATATTGTTTAAATTATGGCGAATCCTGGCATAACTTCTAGGGTTCTCAGAATAGTCTTGCTGTACAAGTTGAATAGATCCGGTGAAAATCAAACATAAACAAGAGAAATATGGTGTGTATATGCGTAATCATGTAATGAAAAAGAAGAAAGCAGGGAAATATTGATTTTTTTTTTCGGTTTTATGAAATAGGAAAAATTACGAACATTGCCTGAACAATCATTTTATTTCAATTTTTAATAATGCTACGTGACTTGTGAACATTTCTTTGTTCAGTTGGAATTTTGATTGTATGTAAGCTCGCAGCGAATGTTTTCCTTGGCAATATTTTTGTCTTTTCGCAATAAGAAATTGCGCTGAGATGTTTACTAAAGAATTAAAAAACAAAATAAATATCTTTATTTCTAGAAAATATTGCGAAATTTTACATGTCTACTCTGAATATAAGTAATAAATGTTCTTATTAATTTTCTTTCTTATCGTAACGCTCAGTTCGTTTAATATTCTACGATCTTTATGCAAGATGCACGAGAGAAAAAAAAATGTAGACTCTGAATAGATTAGAATTTTCTTTTGAGATCCTTCATAGTCGATTTGATATGAATGATGATTTAGCGATATTGTCGTCACAGATCGTTTAGATCAGCGAAGATAAAATAACTGGAGATGAAATGAAAGATAAAAGGAATCGAACGTAGTCGAGAGCATCGAGTCAATGCAAATGATTCTTTCCTTAGCTGCATAATATGCGCCTCTCTAGGGCTACATGTTATGTGCAGTTGTTGTGGCGAGACTTCGCCGCCAAGTTGTTGTAACCTGTTTGGGCCCGGAAGTAAGACACGGAAGCAAGAAGGTAGGTTCAAACAGTGTATTAAAATAACAAGAACATATATACAAAATAAAGTGTTAGTAATCAGTAAATAGAAGCGTAAGTCCAACTTAGTTACGCTGCATCACGACTATCTCACGACTGACTCAAGCTGCGTCATCAGAAGTCACTCAGGTAGTATTATATTGACTGAAGAGTAGTGCATTCTTATAGAATGATTTCAGAGTTTTCCATCTCCTAGACTGGTTGCTACCCAAGGCTTTATGACTCAGTCTGTCCTACTACTTAGCCATAGCTGGGGGAGAAGAGTTGGATTCATACCGTTCCCAATGTTATCAGCACGTAAAGATAAACCAATAATAATGAAAATGCTTCATTGAAAAATTCGTAATTTTTAGAATTACATCAATTTTTATTAATGACTACAAATACAGGTGAAAATTTCACCTTTTTCCGATAGATTTTTTTATGAATCTTAATTATTAAGTTTAGTCAGTCAGATAAGTGATATGTGATACACGCTTAAGCGATCATGTCTCTTTCAAGAAATGACTGACTAAGCAGAAGATTCTTCTACAGTAGATTGCCATGTCTTTCTGCGATAGACCGGTTGCCAACCAAAGCTATAGAACCCAGTTTGTACTGCTATTAATCCTATAGCTGAAGAGAGAAAAAATGGATTCATACCTTTCCCAAGGGTATTTGCATATAAGTGAATGCAATGAATTCAAGTGGAATTCGAACTTGTCTCTCCGATTTCTCATTCCGAGAATTGTATTGCACCACAACACGCGTTCTTTTTAAGTTATTAATCGAATAAGCTCCTTACAAGGTCTACGTCTACAAAATACCGGTAGAAATTCCCCTATTGTACTGTAAAATATTAAATAATTCCAACAAAATATTGAAAGACAAGAAGATACTGGAAGACACATTTTCTCCAATAATGATATTCTCAGCATCCTTCTGTAGAACTATGTTTCTTTTGCTTTAAGTCTCCTCTTCAGCTATGAGAAAATTGTCTAGCGTTTGATGCCATATATAAGCAGTCATATAACAATAAAAGTTGAGCACACTTTTCTTTTATTCTAATGAAATTTTCCTATTACTCAATAATTTGCTTAGATGAAAAAGAGGCTTGAAACAGCAAAAACGTGATTTTACAGAAGAATAATGAGAACAACATGAAATGAATGGGTAACCAACGATGTAATTTTAGAGCAAATGAAAACAAATAGGACACTCATACATGAAGACCTTCTTAGAAAAGAAGGCTTGGAAAGTTTCACACTTACAGGATATATTGAAGTCAATTGGACAGAGGAAAATAGCGCATAACCTACGTAATAAGTTTGTGTAAATAGATGGCCGAACTGGATTTTATAAATATACAAAAAAGACAAAATCTACCAAGGGAAAGGAAAGACAAAATTCACTAGAGGAAAGGGAAAGGAAAGAAAAATTCTATCAAAAGAAAGGAAAGACAAAATTACTAAGGGAAAAGAAAAAAAATTCAATAAAGAAAAGTAAAAACAACATTTTTTAAGGGAAAAGAAAGACAAAATTTATAAGGGAAACGAAAGACCAAATTTACTAAGGAAAACGAAAGACAAAATTCACTAAGAGAAAAGAAAGACAACCTTCAACAAAGTAAAAACAACATTTTGTAAGGGAAAAGAAAGACAAACTTCACTAAAGAAAAATAAAGAAAAAATTTATAAGGGAAATGAAAAACAAAATTTATAAGGGTAAGGAAAGACAAAATTTACTAAGGGAAAGAAAGACAAAATTCACTAGAGGAAAGGGAAAGGAAAGAAAAATTCTATCAAAGGAAAGGAAAGACAAAATTACTAAGGGAAAAGAAAGAAAAAATTCAATAAAGAAAAGTAAAAACAACATTTTTTAAGGGAAAAGAAAGACCAAATTTACTAAGGGAAAGGACAGACAAAATTCACTAAGGGGAAAGCAAGACAAAATTTATAAAGGAAAGGAAAGACAAAATTTACTAAGGGGAAAGAAAGACAAAATTTATAAAGGAAAGGAAAGACAAATTTTATAAAGGAAAGGAAAGACAAAATTTACTAAGAGAAAAGAAAGACAACCTTCACTAAGCGAAAGGAAAGACAAAATCTACCAAGGAAAAGGAAAAACAAAATTTACTAAGGGGAAAGAAAGACAAAATTCATTAAAGAAAAGTAAAAACAACATTTTGTAAGGGAAAAGAAAGACAACCTTCACTAAAGAAAAGGAAAGACATAATTTATAAGGGAAAAGAAAGACCAAATTTACTAAGGGAAAGGACAGACAAAATTCACTAAGGGGAAAGCAAGACAAAATTTATAAAGGAAAGGAAAGACAAAATTTACTAAGGGGAAAGAAAGACAAAATTTACTAAAGGAAAGGAAAGACAAATTTTATAAAGGAAAGGAAAGACAAAATTTACTAAGAGAAAAGAAAGACAACCTTCACTAAGCGAAAGGAAAGACAAAATCTACCAAGGAAAAGGAAAAACAAAATTTACTAAGGGGAAAGAAAGACAAAATTCACTAAAGAAAAGTAAAAACAACATTTTTAAGGGAAAAGAAAGACAAACTTCACTAAAGAAAAGGAAAGAAAAAATTTATAAGGGAAATGAAAAACAAAATTTATAAGGGAAAGGAAAGACAAAATTTATAAGGGAAAGGAAAGACAAAATTTACTAAGGGAAAAGAAAGACACAATTCGCTAGAGGAAAGGGAATGGAAAGAAAAATTCTATCAAGGGAAAGGAAAGACAAAATTACTAAGGGAAAAGAAAGAAGAAAATTCACTAAAAAAAGTAAAAGCAACATTTTTTAAGGGAAAAGAAAGACAACCTTCACTAAAGAAAAGGAAAGACATAATTTATAAGGGAAACGAAAGAGAAAATTTATAAGGGAAAGGAAAGACAAAATTTACTAAGGGAAAAGAAAGACAAAATCTACCAAGGGAAAGGAAAGAAAAGATTTGCTAAGGGGAAAGAAAGACAAAATTCACTAAAGAAAAGTGAAAACAACATTTTTTAAGGGAAAAGAAAGACAACCTTCACTAAAGAAAAGGAAAGACATAATTTATAAGGGAAACGAAAGAGAAAATTTATAAGGGAAAGGAAAGACAAAATTTACTAAGGGAAAAGAAAGACAAAATCTACCAAGGGAAAGGAAAGAAAAGATTTGCTAAGGGGAAAGAAAGACAAAATTCACTAAAGAAAAGTGAAAACAACATTTTTTAAGGGAAAAGAAAGACAACCTTCACTAAAGAAAAGGAAAGACAAAATTTATAAGGGAAACGAAAGACAAAATTTATAAGGAAAAGGAAAGACAAAATTTACTAAGAGAAAAGAAAGACAAAATTCACTAAGGGAAAGGAAAGATAAAATCTACCAAGGGAAAGGAAAAACAAAATTTACTAAGGTAAAAGAAAGACAAAATTCACTAAAGGAAATTAAAAACAACATTTTTAAAGGAAAAGAAAGACAAAATTCACTAAGGAAAAGGAAAGTCAAAATTTATAAGGGAAAGGAAAGACAAAATTTACTAACGGAAAGGAGTAGATAGACTAAACTAAACTATCACACTCCGCCCACATCTATTGAACAGGTGAAGAGGCTCATCCCTTGTTTCCTGTTTAGGATGCGGTTTCCGGTTTTCTCTTTTCCAATCTTTTCACTCTTTTCTTTTTTTCTTTTTTTTTTCAATTGGAGTAGATAGACTAAACTATCGCCCGGTTCACACTCCACCCACGTCTATTGAACAGGTGAAGAGGATCATCCCTTGTTCCCTTTTTAGGATGTGGTTTCCGGCTTTCTCTTTTCCATTCTTTTTACCCTTACGTAGCCCCCTGCGCATCAGTGGCGTTATCGCCTTGCTTGGGGTGATATGATTAAAATAAAAAAGACAAAATTCACTAAGAGAAAGGAAAGACAAAATTTATAAAGGAAAGGTAAGACAAAATTTACTAAGGGAAAGGAAAAACAACATTTTATAAGGGAAAATGAAAGACAAAATTCACTAAAGGAAAGGAAAGACAAAATTTATAAGGGAAAGGAAAAATAAAATTCACTAAGGGAAAGGAAAGACAAAATTCACTAAGGGTAAGGAATGACAAAATTTACTGAGGGAAATGAAAGACAAAATTTACTGAGGGAAATGAAAGAAAAAATTTATAAGGGAAACGAAAGACAAAATTTACTAAGGGAAATGAAAGATAAAATTTACTAAGGAAAAGAAATTACCGCTAGTCACTGTCCTGAAAGGTCACGACACATCGAAGAAGAAAAAGCAACTATAAATATTAATGGCGGTTAGATAATTAAATATCTAAAAGATACAAATGGAAAGACTGGAAATTGACAATATTTATTTTCAATTCGCTGAAGTAAACATTAAACAAATGTGATTTTACTTTTTCTTTTATTTTTCCTGTTTTTTTTTTTTGTAAGATTTTTTTGTTTGTTTCATTCACTTTTTTTCTTTCTTCTTTCATTTTACTTACTTTCTGACGTATTTTTTGCACATCTATTTTTTCCTAATTCTTTGTTTTTCTTTCTACTTTTTTAAATTTCTTTCTCTTTCTTTTACTTTCTTTTTTCCTTCTTCTTTTTACTTTCTATCATTTTACTTTTACCGAGTTCGTATTCCAGTTGAATTCGTTGCATTCACATACGCGCAAATACCCTTGAGAAAGGTATTAATCTCTTCCCTCCAGCTATGGGTCAAATAACAAGACAGATCGGGTTCTATAGCCTTGGTTAGCAACCAGTCTACCACAGAAAGTAATGGTAACTCACTGCGGAAAAATCTTCTGTCAGTCTTGTCTCTTTCGAGTAATGATCGCCCAAGCGAGTATCACATATGGCACTTAACTGATTATTAATGTTCACTGCTTTTTGTTTGTTTTTTGTTGTTTTTTTGTTTGTTTGTTTGTTTTTGTTTTTTTTTTTGCATAACTATATTAACCTGAAAACTTGAGATATGTTCTTAAACAGCATCGTCAGATCGAAACTTTCACAATCCGTTCACAAATATCTCAATTGTTATTATATATAACTGCTTTCTCAGATGAATAGTTAAAAATGGCTTCGAATAATTGACGCATGTGAGTCTTCGCGAAACTCACAATTCTTTAAACCTTGTGGTCTGGTGCTACAGAATCACACTGATTTTATTTTTCATTGGACTCATATCAATAAAGCCCTGTGGTTACACACACAAAGGGAGATTCTTCTTATAAATTGTTTTAAAGTTTGTTTTTTGATTTTTGTTTGTTTTTTTTTGTTTTTTTGTTTGTTTTTTTTTTTTTTTTTCATTTCATTACGATTGTCGACGCATATTCCTTCTGGTAATACAATCATTTTCGTTTCTTTTATATTTAATTTTTTTTTATGCATGATTGGTATTTGCACAAGGCTAGAAACATCAGTTTCTATAACATGGTACTTCGTGTCTAGCCCTCTAATTATAATCACAAGACGTGGGTCAGCAAGTCGTATGTTTCACAAGCACTCTAAACGCGAGGATCCTGTCACCAGGTCGATATTATTAAGCTGTAACTCTTCTGCCAATTTGATCGTGGTGAGACCCGAACCCGGGTCTCATTGTTGCAGCGTTAATTTGAGAAAAACAAGACACTGGTATGAGATAATTAAAGAAAATGTATAGTGAAATCTCAAAGAATAAATTTTAGTTAGATAACTAAACGTAACGCCAGTTCTATGTAGATAAATCATTTTGGGGTCTCAAGGAATACTAATGTTTAATATTCTGTAGAAGTAGAGAAACAGTAATTTCTTTTTAATTGGCTTTGTGTGAAACATAACGAAACTTCCTACAACTTACAGGTTTCATTCAGAATTATCATACGGTTATCGGTAGGTGGATTTGTGGAAGAATAAAAATATACCTTTGCATGTTTAAATAGAAATGTATTAATAGAAATGAATAACTTGAATTAGTAGGAGTTAAACGTTTAATGAGAAACAGTATTAAGAAGTTAAGGGTATCAAGAGTTCGTTGTAGTTCTTGTGTGAATGTATGTATGAACCTTGTCTTTGGATAGGAATCTCTTTGAAGTAATCGCAAAGTCTTAAAGGGTTCCGTTAGGTTATCAAGTATAAGAAAAGGCAGACGGGTGAACGATGAAGAGGAAAGAGGGGAGAAAGAGAGAGGTAATAATAGTGATCGCTCGAAGTTTGTCAAGGGTACGTGTTAATTACACTCATCATCTTCTCTCTCTGGCGACAGTCGAATTTGCTCCGACTTTTATTTCGTTTGTGGGGCTTGGAAAGGTCATTTGGGAATTCATTCCCGGGTGTGATTGTTACCTTTCCACTGGACGACAAACAAACTTCGCGAAAGGGGTCCGTAAAATAATTTGTTTCTGATAATTGAATATTATTTGAACTTTGTCTTTAGATGTTTTGTAGTTTTCTATTGGTCAAAAAACATTTCGCATCGAGGTGTGAAATTTCACGAGTTTTGTTTTTGGATTCGCTTTTGCATGTGTGCTAAGATAAGATTTTGTAAATTCGAGTAAATTCGTTTATTTCTAACAAAATCAATGAGTCAGTGCTTAGCATTTGAATCTTTAAATCGAGAACTTGTTTTGTTCACTGCAATCCCATCCAGGCTGATTAACGATTGGAGGATGCAAAACGGATTAACAGTCGATGGATGATAACAGTTTAAAAAGGACAAAACGAAAGATAAAATAATAAAAAATGAATGATCAAAACTCTTCAGTTAAGATGTGACAAGTGTTATTGATTAATGTTCACTGCTTTTGTTTCGATTTGATTTTTTGCATGACTATATTAACCTGAAAACTTGAGACACGTTCTTAAATAGCATCGTCAGATCGAAATTTTCACAAATGTCTAAACTGTCAGTTGCATACAACTGCTTTCTCAGATGAATAGTTAAAAATGGCTTCGAGCGAGTGACCACGATTATTCAAACCTTGTGAACTAGTGCTACAGAATCACAAAAAAAAGTACCAAATACGATGAACGACGATGAACGACATCAGTTGAGGATTTTTTAACGGCAGCCCCAGCTAAAATAGATATCACATGTATCACGCTCGGTTCACACTCAGCCCACGTCTATTGAACGGCTGAAGAGGCTCACCCCTTGTTTCCTGTTTAGGATGTGGTTTCCGGCTTTCTCTTTTCCAATCTTTTACTCATTTCCATTCTTTTCCTCTTTTTTTTTCAATTGGAGTAGATAGACTAAACTATCGCCCGGTTCACATTCCACCCACGTCTATTGAACGGGTGAAGAGCCTCATCCCTTGTTTCCTGTTTAGGAAGTGGTTTCCGACTTTCTCTTTTCCAATATTTTACTCATTTCCATTCTTTTCCTCTTTTTTTTTTCAATTGGAGTAGATAGACTAAACTATCGCCCTTCGGCACTCCACCCACGTCTATTGAACGGGTGAAGAGGCTCATCCCTTGTTTCCTGTTTAGGATGTGGTTTCCGGCTTTCTCTTTTCCAATCTTTTACTCATTTCCATTCTTTTCCTCTTTTTTTTTCAATTGGAGTAGATAGACTAAACTATCGCCCGGTTCACACTCCACCCACGTCTATTGAACGGGTGAAGAGGCTCATCCCTTGTTTCCTGTTTAGGATGTGGTTTCCGGCTTTCTCTTTTCCAATCTTTTACTCATTTCCATTCTTTTCCTCTTTTTTTTTCAATTGGAGTAGATAGACTAAACTATCGCCCGGTTCTCACTCCACCCACTTCTATTGAACGGGTGAAGAGGCTCATCCCTTGTTTCCTGTTTAGGATGTGGTTTCCGGCTTTCTCTTTTCCAATCTTTTACTCATTTCTATTCTTTTCTTCTTCTTTTTTCAGTTGGAGTAAATAGAACTAAACTATCGCCCGGTTCACACTCCAACCACGTCTATTGAACGGTTGAAGAGGTTCATTCCTTGTTTCCTGTTTAGGATGTCGTTTCCGGCTTTCTCTTTTCCAATCTTTTACTCATTTCTATTCTTTTCCTCTTTTTTTTTCAATTGGATTAGATAGAGTAAACTATCGCCCGGTTCACACACCACCCACGTCTATTGAACGAGTGAAGAGGCTCATCCCTTGTTTCCTGTTTAGGATGTGGTTTCCGGTTTTCTCTTTTCCAATCTTTTCACTCTTACGTAGCTCCCTGCACATCAGTGGCGTTACCGCCTTGCTTGGAGTCATATGATTAAAAAAAATAAAAAATAAAAACTTGAAGAGAAAATAATGACATGATAGAGGTTCAAGTTCTTGCTTAGGAATTAAACACCGCATCAAGACTGAAAGAAGTTACCAGACTTGCGAAAACTGCTTTTCTTAAATATAGTTTTAAGGGAAAGATTTTATAAATTTAGATTCTACAGCAGTACTGGCTGCTCGGTCATTGAATATCAAAAGTTTCCTTGAAAAGAAACAGCTAATATTATCATTACCATTATGCGGAGCCAATACCCGAGTCGACCAATAATGAAGGACCTTATCTTTTCCATGCATACATATTCCGCAAATTTTAAAAATTGGGCACAACTGAAATTATTAACAGTAAATAATAATAAAATAGAACTTAACAATATCATATTCTATTCTATTAATATTATTAAACGCACATCAACTAAATCGCTAAAAAACAGCAGAGTATGAAAAAATGGGGTCCCTAACTTAATAAAAGTAAATTTTTCCATCAATATGTTTATACTATTATTAAGAGGAAAGATCAAAGTAATTTTTAATTAATTTTTAAATTTTTTTAATCTCTTCTAACATGTTCTAAATTTTGGCAGAAAATCTTGTTTTGATTTGAATTAGCGGGTAACCAAAACGTTACGACTGTTTACAATGATAAACGTAATGAAGACATCAACCACTTTTTTCCGGTGACAAACACATTAATTTGGAAATTCTCACAAAAATCAAATAATTGTCAAATTTTAATGAAACTTTACGTGCTCATTCACAAATAAATGAAATTATTTTTGAAATTATCATTTTTTTTTAAATCTTGGTAATTTTTTTTTACCTCTGTTACCCCTCCACATGAATTTTTAATAAATTAAATTTTAATTTGTTGTGGTCTATAATTTTATTAGTTAAACGCAGGACTCATTAGTAATTATTAATCATCTATTTTTTTAATTTTGCCTCTATATCCGAAAATCTGCTAGAGTAAAATAAAAAAAGGAAAAAAAAATTGAATATTGCTGCCATATCTGGTCGGGTGCCCCTGCTGCTCTCCTTGGTCTTCTTGACAAAATACAAAGGAGGATCTGTAACGTGGTTGATACTGACTTGGCAGACCGGCTGCAACCACTCTCTCACCGGCGTGATATGGCTTCCCTGTTCCTCTTCTACAAGTACTTTCATGGCTTCTGGTCCGATGGACTTAGATCACTAGTGCCGCCTAAGCACGAATTTACACGAGATACTAGATTAGCAACTAGGTCCCACCCTTTTACAGTTAAACAGATAAGATGTAACCGTAAATTCTACTCCAACAGCTTCTTTTCTCGCGCTTCCCGCCTGTGGAACTCCGTTCCACAAGTCTACTTTCCCGACGGCTACAATCTCCAGGTGTTTAATTGTAGGGTCAATAGACACCTCCTATCACACTAACTCCCAATTATTCTCAGAACACTCTCATCTACCCAACCCTCATTCTCAGTATCCTTACCCGCCTATCACCCACCCTCTGACATTTCCTATATTTAACCATTCTCGGTATCCCTACCCGCCTATCACCTACCCTCTGACATTTCCTATATTTAACCATCCTTTCTCCACTCTATGTAGCCCCCTGCGCAGTAGTGGCAATGACATGCCTTGCTCGGGATGAAACGCTTATTAAAAAAAAATCTGATATTACTTAAGTTGATAAGCTTTTATTTGCTTGAATATATAATAAAAATTAAGGACATTATAGTATGAAGAAAAAAGATTTTCAATTACTAATGAAATTTTAAAAGAATTGTTTTCATTTTTTATTATAATACTTCATAAAAATATTTTTAAAATCATCAATGATTTGTTGCGGTTAGATTTTTTAGTTAAGAATTGATGATTATAATGCCTATCAAAAAGTGAAAAGTTTAATAAAAATCCTTTGGCCTCCATATTTTTTAAATAAGTTCATTTTTTGAGTGTATGTGTATTTGAAGTTTTTTTTATATGGTAATTTCTATGTGCAAATTAAAAGGTCAGAGTTTCCTCCCTTACCCGAAAAAAAATTTGTACAATTTTGTCACTTATAAACACCATACACTGTTATTTTATCTCTAATCGGGAATTTGTCAACACGTTTTGATATGTGGCGGACAGGTCAAAAGTTCAAATCTTTGATTAAGAAATAGTGTTATTCTAAATTTCACGCTATAAATAAGTAATACTTGTGTAAATCAGATTAATTTAACATAAAATTTGCTAATTTTCCAAAAATAATGTTACAGATGTATATTTTATTTTTGCAAGATTTTTAAAACCGAGAATTAACTTTGATTTACAAATGTGTTGATCGCTCAAAAGTAGCGGCAAAATTCAAAAATTGAAAAAAAATCTCAAACTCTTATATTCCAATCAATATAATTTCTGTTTGAAATAAACCAGAGTATTTTGCTTACCAGAAATAAAAAAAATTAATTATTTAGCCTTCAATTAAAATTAAATAAATTTTTTTTAAAAATTCAGTTTAAAAGTTAGATATTGATAATGAGTTGAGGCACCTATATGATTACCTCTATTTAAAGGCTGAGGTACTGTATTCAATAGCGTTTGTTTGCTTGTTTGCTTGTTTGTTTGTTTGTTTGTTTGTTTGTTTGTTTGTCTTTATGTGTGTCCGTGGTGAAGATATCTCAAGACTCCCTGGATGAATTCGGCTGAAACTTTCAGAGATGAGTGGTCTTATGACTGGCTCAAGTTTATTAGATTTCGGATTCTATACGGTACGGGATAAAGTTTATGGGTATTTTTTCGGTTTATTAATAAAATTTAGGTTTTTACGTTTCACATACCAAAGTGAATTACCTCCTCTAGACCATTTTCAATATTGAATTACCTCCCTTGTTTTATTTTAAGTGTGCATTTAATTTTGTGCGGTCAAGTTCTTTTTTGTATTGTTCTTTTTTTTTTTTTCATTTTCTCTTTTGAGAAATGGCTAAGTCATTGCAGTTATTCTTTCCCATTTTAATAACCATCTCTTGCTAGTTGCTGAAACGATGCTGTTTTGCCTTGACGGAGGTATGCAATCTTTGACTGCTATTTCTAGTATTTAAAATGCGTTATATGGTGAATATATGATTTATTCTTTCCGTATATCTTATTAAAAACAATAAGCGGTTAACAAAACTAAATAATAAAACCAAACAATTACAATATACTGTTATAAGTTACGCTATGGAGAGAAGATTCGTTCTTTTTCATTCATGTTATCCCCAAGCAAGGCACGGGGGGTTAGAGTGAGAGAAAAATGGGTACAGGTAGTACTGAAGACAGAATACACATAACGGAATTCAAAGAGATAGACGATGGCAATTGATGTTGCATTTAATTTTTTGAAGATTATAATTATTAGGGGTTACACTTAATTATTAGGGGTTACACTTAATTATTAGGGGTTACACGTAATTATTAGGGGTTACACGTAATTATTAGGGTTACACTTAATTATTAGGGGTTACACTTAATTATTAGGGTTACACTTAATTATTAGGGGTTACTTAATTAGGGGTTACACTTAATTATTAGGGGTTACACGTAATTATTAGGGGTTACACTTAATTATTAGGGGTTACACGTAATTATTAGGGGTTACACTTAATTATTAGGGGTTACACTTGGGGTTAATTAATTATTGGGGTTACACTTAATTATTAGGGGTTACACGTAATTATTAGGGGTTACACTTAATTATTAGGGGTTACACGTACTTTTTAGGGGTTACACTTAATTATTAGGGGTTACACGTAATTATTAGGGGTTACACTTAATTATTAGGGGTTACACTTAATTATTAGGGGTTACACTGATAGCCACAATAAGTAAACGGAAGGAAATTCCACGGGGTTGAAAGTAGAAGAAAATAAACTATTGGTGTAAATATGGTGGTTACATTTAACTATTTCAATGTTGTAAGGGTGGGACCTAAATGCCAATCTAGTAGCACGCTTAACTTCAGTTGGTCGGATACACTAGGAAAAAAAGAACTTGTCAAGTCTCTTGTTTTGAAAATATTTGTAGAAAAGGCAGTTAGAAGCCACGGCAAATCGGTGAGAAAGTGAGTTAAGTCCAGATTCCAAGTCAGGATCGATTACACTTCAGTTCCTTTTTTTAATTTTGTCTAAAACTTCTAGGTTTATTAAGAGATTATCAGTCAGTCAATTAAGTGCTATACGTGAGTGATCATGTCTCGAAAGAGACCTGACTGACTGGACAGAAGACTTTCCCACGGTAAGTTACCATTAATTTCTGGGTAGACCGGTTGCCAAAAAAGGCTATAGAAACCAATCTGTCTTTCTATTTAACACATAGATGGAAGAAGAAGACACGGATTAATATGTAGCTATAGGGTGTGTGTTCTTTTCAACCGTCAGGGTCACCAATGTAGCAGTAGGGAGATGGTTAATGTTTCTTTGATTCGGCCCTGTGTCATACATAACCGAACTTTCTACAGCTTACAAGTTTTATCCTGAATTATCATCATTAGAATTATCAGACGGTTTTCGGTAGAATGTTTGTGAATATTTGTAATTTTAGCTTGTCGTCTATGCTGCTTCCATCCCTGACTGACTGACGCTGATCGAAGTATTTATAGCATTTAGATTTGTGAAAGAATAAAATATACATTTTGCATGTTAAAATAGAAATTTATTAAAAGAATAGAATAGAATAACAAGAATAAGTAGCAGTTAATGTTCAATGAGAAAGTTAAGGGCATCAAGAAATGTTCGTAGTAGTAATTTGTCGGAAAGAGTTTATGCGTACGTACGTATGTATGTATTAACATTTGTTTGAATGGAGGAGAAGAAGAAGTAAAAGGATTCAGCACACGAGAAAGAAGGAGAAAGAGGACGAATCTCCTGGTCACTTGAAGATTCTCCCGTTAGATTTTAGCTTGTCGTCTCTGCTGCTTCCATCCCTGACTGACTGATGATGATCGAAGTATTTATAGCATTTATATTTTTCGCACTAGATAGCTAAGTCCCTTTTAGTCTTGCGAATCGCTCCCATTGGCCAGAAAACCAATTTAACATCTACCTGCGAAATCTGGTTTCGACTTTTTTCTTTAAGCACATAGTCAATCCTTTTTCTATTTAGGAAAAACCAGGATTTCACACGTCATTGTGAATTTTTGTAAAAGTGAAGAAGAAGGTTAATTTTAATTCTTAATTTCCTTTCCCACAAATACCTTTCCCAATAGTACTTGTGCATAAGTGAATGCCATGGATTCAACTGGAATTCGAACTCGGCTCTCCGTTTTTTAGTTCCGAGCCGATATCCGCTGCACCACACCGTACATCCTATAAGATCATCAACAAGCACTTACAATAAGACCGAAGAATTATAACAATATACTGTTATAAAATTATGTGACGGATACAGCAGTCTTATTTACTGCCGATATTCTTAGGAAAAATAAGCGATTAAGAACCATAATAATAACACCCTTGCAGTACTCTCAATGATGGAATGGCCCATGGCTAAAATAGTAGCATTCGATTGCCATTTGACTAATATTTAGACTGATTATTTCGACGACTATTGCGATCAAAACCTCTCCTCTCTGTGATGTAAGTTCTGTTTTATCTTTTATTTTTAACTATTGTACTGTTCTTTGTATATCCGTTTAGCACCGAATATTGTGCTGAATAATTCCACAGCACACTTGCTTTGTGTATCGTATCCACCTCAGTGATGCAGCAGCTACCAATCAAGTACTGCACTTAAATGCATAAAGATCAGCTACGATATAGAATAGCTCTTCATGGCAATTATCATGAAATTACATATAGAAGAGGTACAGAGAAGTTATGTTACGGCGATGGGAAAGTGATTAAAGCTGAGATGCCAGACCAGGGCTAATAATATTATTCTTTGGATTTTATCAAAGAGCTCTTGTTTGGTACCTAAACCGTTTCAATATAAATAATTACAATAATTCATCTCATAAATCTAGAAAGATATTGAAGGTGAATATTGTAACAAAGATGAGGACAAGAGTCCGAACTATGTAAATAGTGTAAATAGTTCAAATATCTCATCTCAGAAATTCCTTGAATTTCAATTTGTTTGAATTTCATAATTGTCTTGTCTTATCCTGCTATGGGTGAGACATGTATTTGGTACTGCAGACACTTAAATACGCTGGATAAGTTCCACCAATGATTTTATCCACTTGTTATCTCAAATGCCAGATTCTGTGATCTCAAAAAGGCCAATGCAATCAACATCTCCGTAGGCTTCGCTGAGCAGACCATTTCATTTGACTTGATGACTGCAGAAAATCCAAGCCAATGCTTAACCTCCACATAAACTATAGGATGCCAGGTCAGGACCAAGATTTTTAATAATAAGTATAATGTTTAATAAATAGAGTGTCTACAGAAATAAAAATACTCATTAAAAACGTTTAAGTAATAATAAATATATGTGTATGTGTGAATACTAGTGTAATCTATATTTTATATATGTACTTTCATCTGCATACACCGATTTCTTAGTTTACTGAAAACTGACTAAATCGTCCTCGCTATGATGATAAACTACATCCGGCAGTTAGGCCTCAAATCTGGAGGTTCTGAAGAGAGTAGAACTACTTTTTACTTGCTGTTGTTCCCAGGTACGAGGTTCCAAATATGACAGCATCGGTTAGGGTCCCATCTATGCATAAATAATTAACCCTTAAACTCGTGTCAAAACATTATTAAAGTATAAAAAATAAATTTTTAATACCTCCCAGAACTACCATACGAACGCGGGTGTCCCTCAAGGCTCTATCCTAGGTCCTACGCTCTTTCTGATCTACATTAATGATCTCCCCGATACCATAAGATCCCAAGTAAGTATGTACGCCGATGACACCACAGTTTATTCTCGCCTCGATCAAAAATCTGGTGTGGGCGACAAAGCTAACCTTGCAGCCGAGCTTGGAAAGGACCTCCAATCT
Organism: Ascarosepion bandense; assembly: GCA_037127315.1. NCBI lineage: Eukaryota > Metazoa > Mollusca > Cephalopoda > Sepiida > Sepiidae > Ascarosepion > Ascarosepion bandense. Next base: position 7,112,763 of record JBBBDQ010000357.1, on the reverse strand, counting down.
GGGGTAAGAAATGGCTAGTAAATGTTAATGCTTCTAAAACGAAGCTACTATCAATTAATCATCATAGACAATCGCACCTACCTCCTATTAGCATAGACCAGGCTTGCCTCCCAGAGAGTAAAACACTACGCTTCCTTGGTCTCACACTTTCAACGGACCTCAAGTGGAATGACTATATCGAATCCATTGCTAAATCCGCTGCTATGAAAGTCGGTTCTCTGTGCAGGGCCCGGAGGTTTTTTCCGTCTGAATCTATCCTGCACATTTATAAATCTACCATCCGCCCGTGCATTGAATACTGTTGCCATATCTGGCCGGGTGCCTCTGCTATTCTCCTTGGGCTTCTAGACAAGGTACAAAGGAGGGTCTGTAATGTGATCGATACCGACTTAGCAGACCGCCAGCAGTCTCTCTCTCCCCGGCGCGACGTGGTTTCCCTGTGTCTCTTCTATAAATACTTTCACGGCTTCTGCTCCGATGAACTTAGATCACTGGTGCCCCCTAGGTTCGAATTTGCACGAGATACTAGATTAGCAACTAGATCCCACCCTTTTACAGTGAAACCGATAAAATGCAACCGCAACTTCTACTCCAACAGTTTCTTTTCTTGCACTTCCCGACTGTGGAATTCCCTTCCACATGACTGCTTCCCCGACGGCTACAATCTCCAGGAGTTTAAATGTAAGGTCAATAGACACCTCCTAACAAACTAACTTCCATTCTTTCAAACATTCTTCCCACCCACCCAACTATCTATCACCCCCCCTTCTGACATTTCCTATATCTAACCATTCTTCCTATTTACCTTCCCCTATGTAGCCCCAAGCGCAATAGTGGCAGTGGAATGCCTTGCTTGGTGTGAAATGATTAAAAAATATATATATATGTACCTGCAATACATTTTTGAAAAAAAAAATTACCAGCAATACATTAGGCTCTCGATAAAACGCTCTTTACGAAAAAGTACATCAATAAAACCTGATCTACAAACTGATTTCTTTTAAAGAATATATATTCTACTTATACGAACCTATCCTGAAATCTCGTCGGCAGGAAATAACCAGTTGAGGTTGATATGCCGTAAAATAAAATAAACGAAATGAAACTAAAACTGAGTTAATGATTCGAATGATTTTCATTCCTCTTGTTTTCTTTCCTAAGCCATAATGCGACTCTTCATTGTTAACTGCTTTCGTCATTATCTTGCAAAATGATTCGAAAAATCTGTTACATTTTTCCCACGTTTCCCTAACCTAAGCGTACCTTGGATCTAGGAATGCTTCGGTTAGTTTTATTTTTCTTTCCTTCCTTCGAGCCCATTACAGTTTATTAATTAAGCGTGCCACCATTTTTGACTGATTATTGAAGGAGAAAGCATCATGGGATCGGTAAATTTTCGTTGGAGGCTATTATTCCCTAGCCTTCTTTCAACTAACTTTATTTTCATTATTTCTCGATTCACGCTTTTGTTTCTATATTTCTGTTAATTGCTTCTAAGCTAATGACGTAGCTTTCACCAGTGAGATTCACGGGCGTATTCACAAAGACCGTATTGATGAAAGAGTTTGGAGTTTATACCAACCAAAACGAAGTTGAATATACGTTTAGAAAATATGACCTCATGGGCTTAAACACCTCGCAACGACGATAATTTATGGCACAAGGCCGAACGTAAAGTAAGGTTCTACACTCGTAGCGGTAGGTAGTTTCAGGAATTGTCCAGTTTTCTTGGCTTTTTCCTTTTTAGCAAGTATCAAACATTGGAGGTTGAGCCTAAACTTTTCACTTTTCAGGCAACAAGGAAGATTCAGTATTGGACAATGTACATCGATTAAATACCCTATAAACACGTGTTCACCATAAAAAAATGAAAGAAATAGTGCGTAAAGAGTACTATAGAAGGCTACGAATGATATTAAAAACTGAATTAAATTCACAGAACAGAGTTATGGCCATTAATAGCCTTGCAATCCCAGTTGTCCAATATAGCTTCAACATCTTAAACTGGACTCTAAACGACATCAGGCGAATGGATGCTAAAACAAGAAAGCTTCTTTCTAAGCATAGGATGCATCACCCAAAGGCTGATGTAGACCGTCTATACATACCCCGTAAAGAAGGTGGAAGGGGTCTTATTCAGCTGGAATTGTCATACAAGACAACAACTATTGGCTTACTAACATACATAGAAACAACAAAGGACTGGATGATACAATTAGTAAGGCAACATGAAGAAAGAAAGAAAAAATATTCAATAATAAAAGAAGGCAGTAAATACAAACAAGAATTACAGTTAGTAGATTCTGTAGAAAAGCAAAACAGTAGCCAAGAACCAACTATTGCGGCAAAAAATATGAAAATGAAAGCCAAAGATAAAGCTCTTGAAAAGATGAAACAGCGCTGGCAAGACAAACCTCTGCATGGCCAATATCCAGTACGTGCCAATAAATCCAATGTTGACAAAGTTAATACTCATCGATGGTTACGTGCATCTGGATTAAAGTCTGAAACTGAAGGATTTATACTTGCAGCACAAGACCAAAGTCTTTTCACGAGAAACTTTCAGGCAAATATTATGCATAATAATATGGATCCAAAATGCAGGTTTTGTGATAAACACCAAGAAACAATAGACCACCTAATCTCAGGCTGTTCTGTGCTTGCCCCAAACGAATATAAAAATCGCCACGATAGAGTTGGGCAATATTTACATTGGGCAATGTGCAAACATTATGGAAAAGCTGTAAACAAACACTGGTATGAACATCATCCAGCACCGGTTACAGAAATAGAAGATGTAACCATTCTATGGGATTACACCATCTACACAGACAGAAAAATTGAAGCAAACAGGCCAGACATTATTGTTAAAAACCAGAAGGAGAAAACTTGTCTATTAATTGATATGGCTTGTCCAGCGGATTGTAACAAAGCAACCAAGGAATTTGAAAAACTGTCAAAATATAAAGACCTGGAAATTGAAATAGAAAAAATGTGGAAATTGAAAACAAGAGTTGTGCCAGTGATAGTAGGTGCACTTGGAATGATAAAAAATGAAACAAAACAACACATTGAAAGAATCCCTGGAAACCCCAGCTTAAGAGATATACAAAAAATTGTCTTATTAAGTACAGCCCACACACTAAGGAAAACGTTATCTATGTAATGCTGGGGATGATAGGGAAGATAGAAAAACATGAAATGGAGTCATAACAACACGCCACTACCTGCCTTAGGTCTCCCCGCAGACTTGGTTGGTAGTAAGACCAATGCAGAAATCGAAATATGATGAAAAATGACATAATAATAATAATAATAATAATAATAATAATAATAAGAAGAAGAAGAAGAAGAAGAAGAAGAAGAAGAAGAAGAAGAAGAAGAAATGCACCGAAAATATATGAGTAAAATTCCTGGGCACATCAACATCTCAGAGCTACAATAAAGATACATGGTGCAGGACTGCACATTTCCGCACAACACTCCCCAGATTTCCATCAATGACACTCCTACAGTACCCTTTTTAACCAGAGACCTCGGAGGATACTTGATAATCGAGTACTTCAAATTACTCTCTCGTAAGATGATACCACACATACTAATAATATTATCCCTGAATAAATAAACTCATTTACCAGCCCAGCTCTTATCATACGTAGAGATTTATCTATATAAAGTTTGTATAGGTTTATACGTTTCTAGTTTTTGTTTTATTTAGATATATGTGCGGTGGAAAAGGTCATGATATCATTTATGACCATGGGTCTCTTGTTTTGACGAATACCAGGAAACAATAAACCATCTGACGAATACCAAGAAACAATAGACCATCTGACGAATACCAAGAAACAATAGACCATCTGACGAATACCAAGAAACAATAAACCATCTGACGAATACCAAGAAACAATAAACCATCTGACGAATACCAAGAAACAATAGACCATCTGACGAATACCAAGAAGCAATAGACCATCTGACGAATACCAAGAAACAATAAACCATCTGACGAATACCAAGAAACAATAGACCATCTAATCTCATGATTTTCTGTATTTGCGCAAAACAAATATATGAATATTCACGAGAGAGCAGGACAATAATTACACTGGACAATGTGCAAATACTTTTGAAAATAGGTAAATACTGAGATGAACATCACCCTGCACCGGTTACTGAAATAGTATTTGTCACCATTCTATGGGATTACGCCATCTACACAGTCAGGAACCGAAAAGAAAAACTTGCCTACTAATTGATATGACTTGTCCAGCGGATTTAACATAGCAACCAAGGAATTTGAAAAACTATCAAAGTATAATGACCTGAAAATTGAAATAGAAAAAAATGTGGAAATTGAAAACAAGAATCGTACCAGTGATAGTAGGTGCGTTTGGAATGATAAAAAAAGGAACACAACAACACATTGAAAAAAGTCCCTCGAGATTCCAGCTAATGGAAAATTCGAAAAATTGTTTTGCTAAGTACGGCCCATGCATTAAGAACTTTGTCCTTGCAACGCTCAACACTCCGCACAACATTCCCTCGAGATTTCCGCACAACAGTCCCTCGAGATTCCAGCTAATGGAAAATTCGAAAAATTGTTTTGTTAAGTACGGCCCATGCATTAAGAACTTTGTCCTTGCAAGGCTCGTGATGTTATGCTTACTAATTACTAACCATGCTTACTAATTATAGTTTGTCCAACGGATTGTAACATAGCAACCAAGGAATTTGAAAAAACAAAGTATAAATGTGGAATTTTGAAACAAGAAAAGTACCGCTGATAGTAAGTGCGCTTGGAATGATAAAAACGGAATACAGCGCATTGAAAGAATCCCTGGAAATTCCAGCTTAACAAATATACAAAACATTTTCTTGATAAGTACAGACCACACTTTGTCTATTTAAAACTAGTGTCTTAGGTCTTTCCACATTCTTGGTAGGTAGTGTGACTATAGCAGAAATCGAATTATGATAAAAATGAACAAATAATAATAATGAGAAGATTCTACCAGACATATATTTTCATAAATAAAACAAATTCGAGATGTCGCTTTTATACAAACACTGAGGAAACTAGTGACCATCTCCTATGTATATGCCCTAGTCAGTCAGTTAAGTGCCATACGTGATACATGCTTTAGGCGATCATGTCTCGAAAAGGACATGACTGACTGGGCAGAAGATTATCCCGCAGTAATTTTCCATTGCTTTCAGCGGTAGACTGGTTGCCGATCAAGCCTATAGAACCCAATCTGTCCATTTATTTAACTCATAACTGGAGGGAAGAGTCGGATTAATACCTTTCCCAAGGGTATTTGTGCGTAAGTGAATTCAAGGAACTGAATAGGAATCCGAATTCGGCACCCCGATTCAGTCTTTCCGAGTTGATATCCACTGCACAACAACGCACATCCTAGCCTCGTCATAAATGAATTTAAATATAAAATTGGTATGGTAGGATTATGCCTACATTCAAAGATGTACCAATTCGTATAAACTTCTCCATAGTTCGTGCTACCTTTAACATTTTGTATTCGAACATTTAAACACTTAAAATAACTCGGTGCCTGGATTAGTCAGTTAATTTCATCGGCAGAGTATATAAAGAATCTAAATTTTGCCCTGGGAATATTTTTCCCAGCTTTAAATCATGTTACAAAACCAAAATAGTGACCTGAAATCTCCAATCGTATATTCAGTTAGCCTCGTCAGATCTAGCTCTTATATGAATGGCATTTAAAGCACTAAGATAGAAGGGACTACTGAGTTTGAAAAAATATGTGAAAAAGAACAACATTATTAATAACAGAAAACAATAAAAGAACAGGAATTAAGGAGTTAAAATATAAGCATTGACATTGAATTTCAGTTTTTAGAAATAAAATTTGTACTGGAAAGAAAATAGCCGGAAGAAAGGTCTGTTTAAGAAGTTGACCAAAAGCACAAAATACCAAATCAGACCGAGCTCCCTATAAAAAAAAAATGAAACTCAACAGCAAGAAAACCAGCCCCCGATGAGTGAGAGCATAATGACGACGGCCACACAAAACCTCTTCCTAAACTTTGTTTTAAAACTATATATATATATATATATATATATATATATATATATATATATATATATATATATATTGTTGTGGCCTCTTAGGGGCAGGAAGAAAGACACAAAAATAAGAAGTTAGGTTGAACTAGTGTATTGAAATAACAGAACATATATACAAAATAGGAGTGTTATTAATCAGCAGATAGAAGTGTTTGTTTGAAGATTGTGTCTCGACTGCCTCCCAGGAAGTCTTGCAGGTTAGTATTTCTGAAGAAAGAAAAGTTCATTCCAATGACACGATAATATATATATATATATATATATATATATATATATATATATATATAGTAGTAGTAGTAGTAGTAGTAAATTGTTAATAACTCCTGTAGTGTAGACGGTGAAATCCGTCTTCAAAAATCTGAAATGGGGATGCTGAACTCAACATCAATCAGCTAAGTGACAAACCTTAACTTATGTATATATATAAAAGAATTCGGATTTTCCAAGATCGTATCGTCATTTCAACAAGTGGGACTTGCATCATCGGCGATTTTAATAATTATAGTAAAATGCAATTATTTGTTTGAGTGTATGTATGTGTAAAAACAGTGGAAGTAAGGGTAGCGAAAAGAAAAGAAAAAGGAAGAAAGAAAAAGGAGAGGAAGAAAGTAAAAAGGGGAAGAGGAAAGGGAGAAAGAAGTAGAAAAAGATTGACAGACAGAATGGAACTCTGGCAAATGAAGGTGGGAAGTTGAGATAGATGCATTAAAAAAAGATAAAAATGTATAAAAGAAATGTGTCTAGCTTTGTCCGTCTGTTTCAAATTTTTTTCTCCGTTTCAATCCAAAACAGGGCCTGAATAATGTTAAGATAAAATAATTTACATTATAAATTTGCCACAGGAAAATTGCCAGAAGCTAATCTACAATATAAGTAAATTATATGGCTAAAGAGAAGAAAGACTATTATAAGGAATATTAAAATTTAGATTAATTATAGGAATAATAACTGGGAATAATCCAAGACGGCATCAATACTTAAGTAATACTTCTGATATAAATAAACTTATTTAAAATTAGACGAAATAAAAAAATATTTTATATTATATATAAAAAGTGTATGTATATATATAAATATAATTAATCCCAAGTTATATTGCTGATAAGAAAAGGTAAAACTACTGACTGAAATAATTTAGAATAATTAATATTATTAAAAAATTAAATTAAATCAAATTTAATTCAGGATCATGACAGCATTATTTCTAAGGCAAGTAGCTTAATTTTCATTTAGGTCCCAATAAAAAAAGCGGAATGAACAAACCTAGAACTAGAGTGAAAAGAGGTTATAAAAAACGGGAAATATTATTGTAAATATGCTTCAGTGTAGGGCTAATAAGAAAAAACAGACCAATTATATTAGATGAAACAAATTTTAGAATAATAAAATTTAATTTAAAATATATGGCGCCGACTAAACTTAAATTTATGACAACACTTATTTATGAATTCTTTTCTTAAGTTTAAAAGCAGATTTTGCTTTGGATATTTTACAATTTTGATTTTTAACTAAACATAGATTGCATTTATCATACAGGTTATTGGGAGTGCGGGTGGTCAAATCTATTAGTCTCCAACTCACTATTAGGTTGAGTGCCTCCTCTTTCATTTCCCATAGTCTTCGAGAAATGGATGTCTGAAATTTTTAATTGGGTTTGAAAAACGAGTGTTTATGAGAGTAGTAATGTTGTTTAAATTTTCCCGCAGAAATTCCAATGTAAAATTGATAATTATTTTTGTCAATTATGGTGGAGATATTGGCTTCGTAGATTACTTTGGTAGACCTACTTTTGACATCCACCGAACAGTTGTTGACGGACCTAGAATTGCAAGATGTTAAAATAAGTTTTGACATTAGTTCTATCTAAATTCTTTAAAATTTGTCTGTTGTGTTAATTAGTAGTTTCATCCATATTCTATGCGCAAAAATAACTAGTTTTAGTAATATTTCCTTTAAAGATTTTTGTGTAAGTGATTATTAGTGTAAAATTTAATTTGATACACATTTATGCCATGTGGGATAGATAGATAGATAGATAGATAGATAGATAGATAGATAGATAGATAGATAGATAGATAGATCTGTTGGTGTGAATGAGCATCTACCTCGTTATTCTGTATAGCATAATTGTGGTTAATATAAGACTAACATAGCTTCCATTTACTGTTTGCGTATGTAGTTCAAGTTTTATCCATCTACATATTTTTTTGATAAGGAATTGTTACCGAAAAAGTCACAGACAGACGTGTGTGTGTGTGTGTGTGTGTGTGTGTGTGTGTGTGTGTGTGTGTGTGTGTGTGTGTGTGTGTGTTCATAGAAATATCCCCTTTTGGATTGAGTTTGTTAATTATATATTTGTTATTTTCACCGTTTTTATGTTGCATTTTATTCCTAGTTTCTTGTCAGTTCCCGCCTCTTCTCACCATCTCTTGTTTATTCAGTTCATTGTCTTTGAATATGTTCCTCTCCCATGGGCTCTGATGGGTACTTTTAAAAATATTGGACGCTATTGAATTTTTAATGGGATATTCGTCCCGGGGTTAGACCAGACAATTCGCAGTTCTTTATTTCTTGTTTTTTTGTTTTTTGTTTTTTTGTTTTTTAGCTCTTTACTTTTGAAGGGGTAAGTTTCTTTCTTTTTTATTATTTTTTTTTTTAATTTCAGTTTCTTTTTCACAGAAAAATATCGGTCCAAAATAACAATTTTTCGCTTGTCATCTACCTTATCTCTCTCACTCTTTCTAGTTCTAGCTGCAAAATATACGCATACATGTTGAAAACTTTGCACACACATTCACACAAACACACGCACATGCACAAACAAACGCATATATATATATATATATATATATATATATATATATATATATATATATGCTAGCTTAACCCTATAAAAACCAATTCAGAAAAATTAAAATTTTGATATTTCAATACCAAAATATACTCCTTAATATACGGAGGAAGATCATTATTATGTGTCGTCATAGAACTAAGTAGAAATTGCAATAATTAGCTTATTCTTCCAATTAGTTACAATAAGGTTTTTTTAAAAATGTTTGGCGAAGCAGTTACTTCTCCACCACCTACTACTACTAACTCAAGGTTAAAGCCACATACCTTCCACTACCAAAGAAGAAATTACTACTAAAATTCTGCTAGCTTAACTCTATAAAAACCAATATCCTTCCTTTACTAGAGCAAACCTCTGGGCTTAGAATTTTTCTCATTCATTGTTTAAGTGTGGCTGAGAATACATGTCTTAAAATGACATGTTGAAAATGGCTATTTTCCCTCTAAGTTTTATCTGAATTTACATATATATATATATATATACTCGTGTCGAAAACTGTTAGGGCGCCGCTCCTATTTGACTACAAATGGACTGTTCCCATTGCTATATATAGCAATGGTGGATTCTCTACAAGGGAGTCGTAGAGAGTCACTAGACTGACGACTCTACGACACTGTCAGCACTCTGCCTTCGGGCGGGGGGCGCTCTCTGCTTCCGAGCAGAGAGCAGTAACCCAGTCGTGGTTCCGCCGAAGGATAGAGACACGACTGGGCAAAAATAGACAGATATTTTTTGGCTGGGCCATATAGCCCGGAAATCCCAGTCCAAACTGACCATGTGTCACATGTTGCCCTTACTGGGAGGGACAACTCAATAATGAGTCGTAGAGAGTCACTTGAGAGTCCTTAATGAGTTACTGAAGAGTCAGTGCGAGTCAGTGAAGAGTTAGTCACACTTCCGGTGGCGTACCGGAAGTAATCACGTATACACACGTCTTACGACGGATTGGACTCTTGTATCTTTCTATTGTAAATATTACTAATCACTTCTGTACATACTAACCGTCTTTCCGCGGAATACAACTTATTTTCTGATTCTGTTGTTGAGTTATTCATTTATACTTGGCGACATAACAAAAACCTTCCTCGAAAACTTTCGGCGGAAGGAAAAAATGTTTTTTAAAAAAGAAAGAGCTTAGTACATGAACGTCACTCAAAAGTGTTCGGACCGAGAAGAGCACGAAGCCCAAAGAAAAAACGCCGATACGAGTAATCATCTCACAAAAAGCGCTCAATACAGAGGCAGAGCGAAATAGATAGATAAAACCTAATGATCCAGACGAACCTACCTAGGTTTCACGTAAACGGATCGTCAGGGGAAAGCTGGCTAAATAGGAGACAAACAAACAAACATATAAGAAGGAAATTAAGACAACCTACGTGACCATGAAAGGAGATGCCAAACACAAGAAGGAGGAGTTAACAACTTTATTACAAAAAAACTTTTAATTTTTAATTTTTATATATTTTTTAATTTTATATATATATAAATATATATATATACATTTAGAACGGCTTTTTTAATTTTTATATATTTTTTAATTATATATGTATGTTTGTGTGTGCGTGTGTGTGTTTGTTTAGAACGGCTCACGATTAAACATAATATACACTCATTGTCTGTTATATTTAATAATATAAGTTTAAATAAGTTTCTGCTGCTTCGATACACTAAATTTAAGTTACATTATGCCGCAGCATTAAATGATCCCAACACCAAGAAATGGAACTTCATTAAACACAAATAAACACAGCCAAACCTGAATTACAACTAATCAACACAGAAATTGTACGTATTAAAGGAATCTTACAATCTTCTACCACAAATATTAGATTTATTATACAGAACAACACAAAAGGAACATAAATCCCCATAAGTCATTCAGTAAAACTAAACAAATTATATAAAAACATCAATGACAGCTTCATTACCCACCCACTCCAGATGAAATGGAATTCCTTAATCTCGGACCACATTTTCATGTTGCACAGAAACCTAGTTCAATGTTTAAACAAACGCAAATTGAAGTTTTATACCAACAAATACTTCTACTGGAACAAGACAACCATATTGCTACACAGGTAGGCTTAAAACAATTACTCAGAGATAAATCAATCAACATCGTTATCATAAAAATCCTAATAATATTATAAACACACTTCTAATAAAAGCAGCCACACATCTAAAAAATAGCAAAAGTATTGTAATTCGACGTACCAATAAAGCCAATATATTTTTTCTTTCAATCAAACATGAATACCACTTCAAATTACAGGCCATTTTGGACGATCGCAATAAATTTCAAAAATTAACTAATAATACCACCTTCCAACTTAAAAAAAATCATATCAATAAACTTATTACTACAAACAATACAGAAATATGATCCTATATACTTCAAAAGATTATAAATGACTATAAGCCTGACTACATTTTATGAAAATGTAAACATCCATAAAAAAGATTATCCCCTTCGACCTATCGTTTCAAAAAGGCCCACACCAATATATAATCTTTCCAAATCCTTTAACTAATTAATTACTCCCTACATTCCAAGAAAATATGGTATTAACTTCACGAATGTATATATAAAACTTCTCCATTCAGTAAAACCAAACAACCAAATAATTACATCTTTGGATGTACAAAACTCATTCACTAATATTCTATTTACATTATAACTTAATATTAATAATGAAATTTCATTCCTTGATGTATTCATTGATCCCAGTACACAGAGATTTACTACTTGTCTCTATAGGAAACCAACTAGCATAAACTCGTGTCTTCTTAATTATAATAGTGAATACCCCCAACGATATAAGTTAGCTGTTTAAAAAAACTTAATTCAATTATATGACACATTTAAAAAGTAAAATACTTAATGACACTAATAAACCCCCTATATATGTAATATATGTCATAGATGACATTTTCATTTTAGCTAAAAATGATAATCAAATTAAACAACTTAAAAACAAATTTGAAAGTAACTCCGGCCTTAATTTAACATTATAACTATATATTAATAAAAATGTATCACAAGAAACTTAATAATACCTCTAACAATATTTATAATATTAATAATAATAGTGTACATAAAAATAAACATAACACTAATAATATATGCTATTGCAAACAAATGCATAACAATTACAAATATGATGAAAGAACACTCAAAAACAGAATAGGTAGAAATATTAAACCAATTAATAATAATAAACAAATTAAGCTCATCATATATTACAAAATATTTAAAACCGTTGACTTCATAGTTTCTAATATCCATACAACCACACAACTAAATCCTCTACAGAAAACAGTGCAGTCTATCAATTTACATGCCCGTTCAGAGATTGTATCTATGATACTAATAATAAACCCGCTGCATATATTGGCTTTTGACTTACACCCTCTCCCATAGACTTACCTGTCACTTTTCTGATCTTAGTTCAATTAAACAACATTTCTTAGAAAAACATAGTCACGGATGTAATATTAGACAAATTTTAGTCGATAACACAATAATACTCACTCATGCACACAATAAAAAAAAACATTCAGATATTGGAGGCCATCTACATTAAATTAAAGTAATTCACACTCAAGAAAATCACATTTCAATCTACTCACAATACATTACATTGCATTTAGACACCACATGGTTCTGTTGTTTAGATTTCGGTCTTTCACGTGGTGTGACTTCATCGAAGCGCATTACTAATTTAAGACCTGCGTCTGGTATTCGGTGACTGTTATCGTCGCATAGCAATGTTTTATGTCGACACAAGATAATATCATCTTTGATGGTGGATGTCTTTATGTTAACGTCCCTGTAACCACTCTGAAGATGGCACCCTCTCGTAGTAGTCGTATATTGGATAAGGAAATAGGGTTGTTCCAACGAGAGAAATTGGTATAGAATAAAAGTGTGAGAGACCGTGAACGTTTTCTTTAAAGTGTGTATTTATTTTTGTTGTTATTATATATGCTATGATACATTATATAAAATTATCGCATTACAGGAAATTATGTTTCCTTACATTTGCATGAATGTAGTGATGGCAAATTCGAAGTTATATCAAAACACAGATTACGAAATATTAACAATGCAGGAAGAAAGGTTCATGAAAAGAATACTAGCCTTCGCTCAACAAAAAGACATGAAAAACACACACACACCGAAAAACATACAGACACACACATGCATACACACACACCAAATTCAAAAGATAACCCCAAACAATAAAAAAAGAAACAGATTTCCCATAAAAAACAATTCTAAAATATAAAAAAACGCTCACACACACACGTACACACACACACACACACACACACATACACACACATACTAAATTCAAAACACCGTCAAAGGAATTAAAAAGGATTAACTGACCGATGAAAAGAATAATAGATAAGCAAAGGCGACTAGAAGATAAATTTAACATACCAAGAAGGTAACTCCAGACCAAAATCATTTCAAATTGGGGTAGGCACTTGATTCATTCATCTGTTTATTTATTTATCTGTTCATCCATTTATACACGTGCTGATGTAAAAAAACACAGACCAACATTTGATTTATTTTGTATTATTTTATTTTAGTTCACTAATTTCATTTATTTTCTTATTTTTTTCTTCTTACTTATTTATAAAAAAACAACTTGGCCATCAGAAACAAAAGGAACTCGAGAAGTAAAGCCACAAATTTATTCGCCTGAAGAGAGTCGATTTTAGCCTCGAAACACGTGTAGCGTCACAAATACCATTATGGACACTTAATGTATCATAACATGTATAACAATAACAACAATAAATAAACACTTTAAAGAAAACGTTCACAACTTCTCACACTTTTTATTCTATACCAATTTCTCTCGTTAGAACAACCCTATTTCTTTATCCAATATATATATATATATATATATATATATATATATATATATATATATATATACTGATGAGCTCATCTATATATTTTCATGTGTTAAATGCAGAAGTCATGGCTAAAAGTATGATTTTTGTGACTTCTTGAAAATCCAATTTTTTGCAACTCGAGAAATTCGTTAGTGTATTTTCTAAATGTTACGGCTTGCCAAAATTCCTATGCACACGTAGTGTGTAAATTTAATTAGTTGTTCAAGAATGTAAAATCAAACACTATTGTCAAAGTATTGCAACCGCTAAGATTTAAGAATGAAAAAATTATCTGAGGCTTTTTCGCCCAGAGCCATCAGAATGCATAGAGTGGCTTATATTTCAGATATCTGTAGTCATGATGAAGGAAGAAATGCCTTAAAACAGAGCCATGTTGCTTATGGAATTGCTTAGCTGCATACTGATCAGCGTAGTAATGCTAACGCACGGAAATTGAGCACATGTGTCAACTCAGTTAATAAAAGCATCTGTTTATCACAACCGTATTTGAGGACGTACAGATGGTGGACAAAATAATTGAACCACCTAGTATCATAGCATAATTTGGAAAATTCGTTCAAACTGTCAAAAGATTGTCTATTTCTATGTTTGTTGGTTTAATATTAGTAGTAGTTCAATTTTTTGCACAAATTGTTCTTTTTTTTTCTTTTTTTTTTTTGCTTGTTTTTTATTTTTTAAATATATTACTTAAATAGATTTATTACAGTCAACAGTCAGGAATATTTAAGAAATTTAAGTGATCAACTTCATCTTATGGTTCATGAACTGTTTTTGAAAGGAAATGCTATCTTTCAGGATGATAATGCATCCATTCACACAGCTGAAGTTGTAGCTGAATGGCACGAAAAACATTCTAGTGAAGGAGAACATCGTATCTGGCCACGACAGTCCCTAGATCTTAACACCATTGAACACTTATGGTTCATTTTAGAAATTGGGACTTGTTTTAGATAAGGAATGAATAAAAATTTCTCTGGAACCATTTCAAACTTTGCACGAGTCGATCCACACAGAATTCAAGCTGTAATTACTAGCAAAAGCGGCCCTGTCATATTGAAATTTCAATGTGTTTCCATTATTTTGTCCACCTCCTGTATAAGGCGCATTTTTAAAATCGTTGAAAGATTGCACTGCTTTATACGAAGATGAGTCTCCATGTAGATTAATATGACGGTTAACTAACCTGAAATTTTAATCAGTAATTCTAATATTAGTAACTGTAGAGTAAAAGAAATTATGGCAAGAAATTACCGGCGACATTTGTTGGTACAAGCTGATCCATCATACTGTCAAGCGTACAACAAAAGAAACAAGATACAGAAAATAAAGAAAATGACAAGAAGAGTAAGTTTTATAGTAAACAAAAATAAGGTTTTATTATAAATTAAGTGATTTGGTCAGTAGCTAAAAAGAAAATAACATAAAGGCTTACAGGCACGAAGTTAAAAATACTTCAGAAAATTCAGTCAGAGTTTTGTGCCAGTGAGTGGTAGTAAACGGATTGTTCTGAAACAGATTTCTACAATAGTCGGTTTCACCAGCCAAATCACTTAATTTTAGCGTAAACCAACAAATACGAATTCCGGGATGAAAGACCAACTACATCAAAGAGTTCTTTGAAGTATTTTATCTAAATTAACCAGAACTCGAAGTTTCATTCGAAAAAATAAATTTTCTTAACAATACCTGAATTTGCCTCAAAACAATCCTATCATTAGCCAGTTGAGAGATAGCTGAAAAGAGATACCACATGAGTGGTATTTATGTCCAAACTGTAATGATAGCTTGTTTTTTGCTTTTGTTTCTTGTTTTTTTATTAAATATTTTATTTTCTTTTGCAATGTTCTGTTAATATAATCATGTATGAGATTTCTGTCTTTGTGATTCCATGCTTGGTGTTCAGCTGTATTTCTTGACTGCCTTTTATATAAAGTCTGAACTACTGTGTAATACTAATCCTCCAATATGTTAATGATTGTGGATGAAGATCTTAGAAAATGTGGTTCTCTAGACGATGACAATAATGCATACCATGGATGGAGTATTTATTTACATTATTTACAAGCTGCCTATTCGCATCTTTGTTGTTTGAACTGTAGACCTTTGAAATTTTTTGAACTCAAAAGAAAACTTTCGTCAGGTTTATATACACTACCGGTCATAATTATTAGGCCACCCAGTGTTTTAAAAAATTATGTATTTCATACTATTTTTTAGTATTTTTTGCCAAGTGAATAATTGTAAATGAAAATAGAATGGTTCTTTTGTTACTATTGCACAATAACATGTGCATCAAATGAATTTAAAAATATTTAATAATCACCTATATTGCAGTTTCGTTAATTAAAGAATGAAAATTTAGGGTGATTCGGACGAGTTCATCTTAGCTTCCTTGCTTTGTAAAATTTTGCGAAGTGTTTAATAAGGAAAGAACCATTCTATTTTCATTTAGCAATAAATATTAAAAATGAAATATATCATTTCTTTAAAAACAAAAACTGAGGTTTCCTAATAATTATGGTCGGTAGTGTAGGTCCGGGTAACCTACAGAGAATTCCGAAAAGAACCTATGATTTAATTTACGAGGATATACTGTTCTTCTTCTGTTGCTAACGTCTAGGGATAAATTGTCTATTTTTCAGTACTACTACCCGGCCCAGTCACCAGCTTCTTTGTAAAAATTAGTCTTATGCCTCACATGCCTGCTGATAAGTACTGCTGGTCCTTGTTACGCTTGACTGTACTCTCAGGAGTAACAACAATTAAAAAAGATAAGGATAACAGACAGCTTGTATATAGTGTAAATAATGGTGACTCCTCATCGTACAAAAGTCTGAAAAATCTGACACTGACTGAATAGATCGAATGCAAAAAAGAACATAGTTGTATAGCGAGCCACCTACCAGACGAACTTCTGTGAGTGGATGACGGAACAGGAAGCGGAAGTTAGGATAAAAGGATAAATATTCCTAACAGCTACAAAAGATAGGGGACAGCCATGATCTCCCTCCCTCTTCAAGGGATATGGCTCATAGAAGAAAAATCTATTCTGGCCTAGCTAAAGTGCTCTTCTAATGTTTAGTAACGAAGGGATTCTTCTTCAATATTCTGATTATTTTCAGGATATAGGCGAACATAACTCTCCACAGTTTCCTGTCCTTCACAGCTCTTAATAAATTGTCTTTTTATTATTTCTCCTCAACCTTGTTCCGTCATCCATTTACTCAAACTCGGTAGGTAGGTCATTCTTTGTTTTCTTCTGTCCCTCTTGAACTCACTCAGTCCTGTGAGTGTCATATTCCCCAAGCCCTCCTTCTTAATTATGTGGTTTAGAAATGTCAAGTGTCTCTTTCCGATGTTAAATATAACTGTCCATTTTATTTGCCATTTTCTCTAAAACTTGATCTATGATATCCTCAGCATCCTTCTGTAGCCCGTCATTTCCGTTGTTTTGAGTCTCTTCTTTATCCGGGGGGAGATTGTGCAGCTTTTACTGCTATAATAGAGGACTGATATTGCGTAACAGTTCAGTTCTTTTTTCTTTGTTTCTAACGAGCTTCTTTTTTTTCTTTTTTTCTATTAAAAATAAAACCTTTTTTTATTAAGTTAACAGCCATATGTGCTATATGCTTGAGCCATCATGTCTCATTCGATCTATGCCTAAGATTTTCCTGCGGTAGGCTGCCATTTCTTGCTGCGTTAAACCGGTTGCCAACCAAGGCTACAGAATTCAATCTGTCCCGCTATTCAACCCATAGATGGAGGAAAACGAGATAGATCAATATCTTTTTCAAAGGCCATTTGCGCGTAAGTGAATACAAAGAATTCAACTGGAATTCGAACTCGGCTATCATTCTGATCCGATATCCGTTGGACCACAACGCACATCCTACATATCAGTCAATTAAGTGCTATACGTTAAACACGCTTTGGCGATCATGTCTCGAAAGAGACATAACTGACTGGGCAGAAGATTATCCCGCAGTAGGTTGCCATTGCTTTCTGCGGTAGACTGGTTGTCAGCCAAGGCTATAGAACCCAATCGGTCCTGTTATTTAACCCATAACTGGAAGGAAGAGACGGATTAATACCTTTCCCAATGGTATTAGCGCGTAAGTGAATACAATGAATTCAACTGGAATTCGAATTCGGCTACCCGATTTCTCTTTCCGAGCCGATGTCCACTGCATCACAACGCACATCCATCCTACATATACTCAGATGAAATAGAGGCGCATCTAATTTATTTATTTTTCTTGAGCTCTTCCGGAATATAAATTACATTTTCCGTTGTATTTTGGTATCGTTTGTGTGTGAATGTGTATGTGTGTGTGTGTATATTTACTATGTTTTTTTTTGTCTTTTCATTGGTTTGTTAACGTTTATATTCCTCTTATCTTTAACAGTTATTGTTAAATTTTCCCGTTTTCATCATTTTTTTTTTGTGCCTTTTTTAAATAAAATATCTTAGCGTCTTTGCTTCTCTCTTTCTTCCACAATTTCCTGTAACATTTTTCTTTTTTATATTTCTGTCGTGTACCCGGTTAAAAGTCCAGCAAGAAATAATACAACAACCAAAATAGGAAATAACGATATATATATATATATATATATATATATATATATATATATATATATATATATTAAACACATCAAAATAGAAATACGTGGAACTCTGTTAGTAGAACGATAAATATGTCTTAGGTAGTAATACTATAATTCAACCCTCGAACTGAGACTCGAAGTGGTCCATACAATAGCAGTGTTGGCTACCTACTCGCTATCTTACTCTGTCTCTCTTCTATCTCTGCTAACACCTCTTGTGAGTGGAATATATGTAGTGGTTGGAAGAGTTCAATCTGTTAGATGGGGATACCACCATGACACTTGTGATGCATGCATGAAAGTTGATAAGATCTCAAGTTCTAACTGACCACGTTCCTTAAAAGTTAGAAAATTCCAAGTATCTAGCCGGTCCTTCTGTATGGTTCAGAGACTTAGACATTGTCTACTTATGTGGAGAAATAAACTAATGGAACTTATACCAACACGCTGAGAAAGATCCAAAACACTAGAGATCCCGCCTAACATTGACCTACATCTACAAAAATATAAAACGATTATCTCTTAAAAATTAGGCTGACGCCAATATCACGTTGAATACACCGGTTCTCGCTCGATCACCGAAGTTAAGCAACCTTGAGCCTTGTCAGTACTTAGATGGGTGACCCATTTAGTGACGGATGTGCGTTGTGGTGCAGTGGATATTTCTATACAAAAAGCTTTTGATTGTTGTCGTGTACCCGGTTAAGAGTCCAGTAAGAAATAATACAACAACAACCAAAATATGAAATAACGATATATATATATATTAAACACAGCAAAACGCAAATACTTGGAACTCTGTTAGTAGAACAAATAAATACAGGTTATGAAATAATACTATAATTCGAGACTCGCAATAGTCGTACGGTAGCAGTCTTGGCTATCCCTGCCTATCGCTCTCTGCGGATCTCTCACACTCTGAGCTCTTGCTCTCTCTCTGATCTACCACCTATTGTGAGGGGAAGTATATGTAGTTGTAGGAAGAGTTCAATCCGTTGTGATGCTACAATGACAATATCTTGTCCTTCTAATTCCCTTCTCTTCTTCTTAATTCTTTCCTTTCTCATTATCTTTGTTGTTCGTCTTGTTGCATCAATTTTGCATTTATTTATGCCTCTTCTTTATCATATTATATGTAGACATTAACCTTGCATGTATTTTTTCTTCATGTGCCGTGTCCCTTCATGATATAGGCGATCATAAACTTCCACTTGGCTCTGTCTCTTGTCGCTCTCAAAAATTTTTTTCTTGGTATCTCTTCCTAACCCAGCTCCACCATCCATTTGCTCAGGCCTATCAAATATGTCTCGCGCTGCTTTACCCAGTCTTTCTTTCCTTCTATCTGTCCTTTGAGCATTACATTTTCCAGGCCTTTTTTCCTCATTACGTGTCCCAGGAACCTCATCTATCTTTTCCTGATATTAATTATGAGTTTTCATCTCGTTTGCATCCTCTACAACGCCTCATAGTTGCTCACGTGTTCCGTCCATAGTATTCACATTTTTTTGTAAAACCGCATTTCTGCTGTTTGAAGTCTCTTCTTCAGCCAACACTCACTTCCATACAGATATCACATAAGGATACAGCACTCTTTTCTATGTTTCCAATGAGATTTCCCTGTTTTATCTGTTTTAACTGTAACAGTTTTCCCTCCGACAGAGTGAGCGTCTTTATTTTTTTACCTTAGCATTACTTGGTTTACACTTCAACCCCGCCCCATTGAAATCGTACGCCGCTGCTTTTCCTTGAAAATATTTTATCCTCTTTGTTTTTCTCTATATATTTATGTTTCTCATTCTCCTTCAGTCTCTTTGAATGCGTTTACACGTGTGTGTGTGTGTGTGTGTGTGTGTGTGTGTGTGTGTGTGTTACGTTCATAGCTGTTTTATTAGGGCACCTTGATGCGATGTAATGATTAGCAAGCTTGTCACCTTAGAGTAGTGTTCGATTCTCACTGGGTGCCCCATACTTTCGGCCTTGTGCCACATCTAAATTACGCTTAGAAAATTGTCATAGCTGCTTAGTTGAGAGAAACAAATGTATTCTGACGAGCTAAATTCCTTAGTTCCACAAGTTCAGACAGTTACAACTATGATCCGCCATGTCATGTACACAGAAGCGTCCTATGTTCATTCCCTACGTATTCCCTTAGTAAGGTGGAAGTTCCACTCTGGCACGTTCTTCTCAAAGGCCACTGCTTCATCTACTACACTTCAAATCTGGAGTCAAGCGTTATCTATTCAGCTCATTTTCATAATATTCAATTCTTATGTTCAGAAAATAAGCCCATTCAGATGCCCAATACATTGAGTGAATCCTGGTTTTTTTTTATTGGGGAAACAATAGACTTAAATAAAAAGATGTTTTCAGCAGTACCTACCTCATGAATGAGGTTGCCTAGGATACCGGAAGTTGGTTTTTAAACCAGATAAAAACCACAAATTTACACGGTGATTTTCTAGGCAAACAGACGATCTCCTATGTGAATACTAGTTCCAGAAACTACAACAAATAATGTCAAAACTATCTCCTGTCATTACGCGGTTTATTTTTCTTTGCAGAGAAAACATGCGGATTGTGTGGTCGACAGTATTAACTCCTACAAAATACACGCAAGATTCTACATACTTTCAGCCACATGAAACTTTCAGCCACATGGAAATTAAAAATGCTATTAGGTAAGATTGACATATTTTGGATGGATATTAGAATAACCCAGAACCTATTCAGGCAGAAAACCGCCTGCATACGGGTAAAAAATGAATGCAGTAAACATACAACAATTGAAAGAGGCGTAAAACTAGGATCTGTTGTCTCACTAGACTTATTCAAATTACGCAGTGAGGTAATTCTGAGACAATTAAAAGTTCTATCAGGATTCATTATAGGCAGTCACAATCTTAACAACGTTGTTTTTTAATCGTTTCACCCCAAGCAAGGCGGTACCGCCACTGATGCGCAGGGGGTTACATAAGAGAGTAAAAGTTTTCAGCAGAAGGAGAGCGAACAGAAAAACGAGCCAGTTCCAGTATGTGTCAGAAAGAGGGCAAGAAAAAGTTGGGAATACCGTTGTGATGATAGTTGCGAAGGTAGAGTAAGAAAGGAAAAGAACATGAAATAATGTGGAAAGGACGAGGGAAGGAATGGAGTCAAGTTGGGAATTGCCATTGCATTTAAATTCCTGGAGGTTGTAGCTGTCAGGGAAGCAAGTATACAAAAGGAAATTCCACAGGCAGGAAATGCGAGAAATGAAGTTGAATTGTCGACTACATTTGGCAAATTTAACTATAAAAAGGTAGGACTTTGTTGCCTGTCTGGTTGCTCGAGTAAATCTTTGTGTAAGGGTGTACCAGTTACGTCGAAGCAGAAACCATGAAAATATTTGTTGAAGAGACAGAGGGAAGCCATATCCCGCCGGTGAGAAAGTGGCTGGAGTCAAGCTGCCAGGTTTGGTCCCATCACATTACAGATTCTCCTTTGGAGCCTGTCGAGAACCCTGAGATGAACAGCAGGGGCGCCTGACCAGATATGACAACAGTATTCTATGCCCGATCGGATAGTTGATTTGTATATGTGCAAGATGGATTCAGGCGGAAAAAAATTTCCGGCCCTACACAGTGACCCACCCTTCCTAGCAGTGGATTTAATTTTGTTTTTTTTTTTTGTTTTTTGTTTTGAATTTTGTTTGAACATTATCTTTAATCGATACTCGTATTTGAGTCGATATTCTGTTTCTAACAGTATATTTGTAATTATATTTCTACCAGCCTGATTATTTACGATAAATTGTTACGAAAAGATGTTATTCGGCAGGATTCGATAGTGTGACCGCTAACAACATAGGGGCAGCCACCAATTGATCTGTAAATGACACAGTGTTGGTAACAGATATAGAAAGAAAACTACAGAAACTCCTACAGAAAGAAAGCGAAAAGAAATTCTTAAACATTAATTAAGAGAAGAACGAATTCATTAGTTTTAGTAAAAAAAAAGAAACAACCTAAAACGTAACAAAATCAGACAGGTACAAAAATTTAAATATCTAGGAAATGTCTTAACAGACAACGAATTCCGAATGCGCATTGTTATAGCCTAAAGAAGCCTTACAAAACCTAAGCAGAGTATTAAGAAACAAGAACATTTTGTCCGAAACAAAGAAAAGAACAATGAACTGTTACGTAATATCAGTCCTCCTATATGCCAATGACTGCTGGATAATCTCTTCACAGATCAAGTGTCTCAAGTGCAAGAAGAATGCGTGCTGCCGGCCATCTGTTTCGAAGCAATGAACCAGCCTCGATCGTTATGTTTTGGGACCCAAATGCATGGCCAACGGCAAAGTGTGCCAGCAACAACTGTCCCCACTATCCAGCACATGAACCCACAGACGAGACGAGCCCAAACTGATTATGCCAGAAAGAGAAGAGTGGAGGAGATCACCCGACCAATGATGATGTATAACAAAAACTTATTTTTAAAAAATACATAGTTCCGTATTTGGTTGGTTTGTATGTCTTGAATTTGTGGTTCAAATCTGGAAGCATACCACTATCTTCCGGCGACCATACTGCAAATAGTAAATATCAAAATAACTGGGGGGTAGAGAGATAGGGGACGCTAGAGACAAACAACATGACTGGAATGAGAATAGCCTAAAGTGATAAATTAGTACAAATGGAATTTTGCACGGGAGAATTTTGCTGAATTACAAATAACCAAAATTGAGAGAATTAGACTAATCAAATTGAATACATTCATTATGGATAGAGGCTTCCTCAAAGATGAAGAGACTTGAAGCAACATAAATCTAGTTCTACAGAAAAATGATGAGTGTTGTGACACCATCACCAAGTTGTAAAGACACAAAGACAGAATAGTGTTAAACAAATATATTACAAAGACAGTAGTACAAACATTCACCAATGAACGATTATTAGCGCGACTGTCAGAGTTATGCTGGAATAGATTCCACTCTTTTTATCTCTCTCACTTACTCTTACTCTTTACTTTTACTCTACTTCTACAAAGAAGAATCGCTACTCATATATAGCTTGGACGGGTTCATGTGTCTTATGGGTAAGTCTCCATAACACCCACCTTCTACGTATTAACTCCGCAAGCAGTCTTAATATTTTATTGTTGTATTTAGGACGATAAAGTCCGTTATTTTTCTTAAAAGGCGAAGGTAAAGAATCATGATATTTTTTGAATGCCACATTGTTAGGGCGCCGCTCCTAATTGACTACAAATGGACTGTTCCCATCGCTATATATAGCAATGGTGGATTCTCTACAGGAGAGTCGTAGAGAGTCACTTGAGAGTCCTTAATGAGTTACTGAAGAGTCAGTGCGAGTCAGTGAAGAATTAGTCACACTTCCGGTGGCGTACCGGAAGTAATCACGTATACACACGTCTTACAACGGATTGGACTCTTGTATCTTTCTATTGTAAATATTACTAATCACTTCTGTACATACTAACAGTCTTTCTGCGGAATACAACTTATATTCTGATTCTGTTGTTGTGTTATTCATTTATACTTGGCGACATAACACACATTAAGCACCGTCGATAAATCTGCACAGACCCACGTCTCATTTAACTTTTTCTTCGCATAGCCAGTCAGTGAAGCCGATTGACTATACGCAATTTTCGACAAGATGCCGGTTCTTTCCAGTCTACTGAGTCCCTCATTTATTTTTAGTAAAAAGGCAAAGGGCACATTACTTTTGTTCTCTTTTAAATCGTTTTTCCTGTCCTCTTTTAAATTGAATTTTCCGTCATCTTATTACATCGACCAAGGCCCCCAGAGAAACTTCCGGAAATTTTTCTTTGAAATTTTTTATTAAATTATTTGCCTCAAAAGTCTGGTTTTCTACTTTTTGGCAAAATTAATTAATTGGCATGGCCCACAACTTAAATTTTTCCATCCATTTGGTGCCAAACAAATTTTCTATATTTTTAATACAAATGACTTTAGTTTTAATATCTTTTCTTTGAAATGTTACATTCGTAATAAGTTCTTCTGTAAACTTGATTTTCTCACCTGTCACGTACCTGGCCATTTTACTAGTTCTTAGCAAGGTTGGTTTTCCCAACTTTTTCCAAGTGTGTAGATTTATGATTGTTAAATCTGAACAAGAATCCAAGTGCATTTTAATATTTTTATTGAGGATTTGTACTTGCACGTACTTTCTAATGTTTAACTAGTCTTTTTCATCTGCTTTCGTGTTTTTTATGTAGCTATTACTCTTTCTCGCTCGACAATGTGAGCTCTTGTGACCGGTACGGCTAAACTTTAGGCATTTGTTTCGGTAATGGCAGTCTTTATACGAATGTAATAAACCACAACCAAAACACGGTTGTCTCGTTTCTTTTGTGATTGGTTTGATTTAGGCGGAGAATTAATTTTTTTTGCCTACTTTTCTTATGCGTGTTATGCCAGATTCCTCAATATTTTTCGAATCTTGGCATATGCTTACGAATCTATTTGTAGGGGAGTAAGGTTTGACTCATTTTCCAATTTATTTAGTCTACGTCTCATTTCAGCGCTTTTAGCTGAACAAATATCAGACACTTGAAATTATTTGCACTCAATTCTGAGTGTTTGAAGTCGTCGCAATGCTTGTTCACGACCGATGCAAACTTCACTATCTTTTCTGGTTAAATTCGAGCATTTCCATCTTTTATGAAAGAGTGAGGTTTTAAGACTAAAAAGTTTTGTTAGAAGTTGAACCGCTTCAATGAATGTCAGTTCACTTGTTTTACAGGGTAAAATATAATTTACAAATTTGGTGTGCTCTGCGGTGCCCAGTTTTCGAAGAAGACGAACGTTCTTAGAATCGGGCCAATTTATACAATCTGCGGCATATAAATCCTCCAATCTTCTAAAATAGGAGGCGAAGATTACATCCTCATCCGGAGAATATATAAAAGTGTCTATTGCATCCCAAATCGTATTTTGCGAGAATGCATTTTCGTTTTCAATAATTTATCCCCAGTTTGCCAGTTTAAGCGAGTTTCTTGCTCTTCTTTGATTTTGAAGTAGAATCACTTCGAGTTTCTGATGTCTAACTTCAGTTTGTTTTTAAAATTCAATCCTTTCTTTTACAGCTTGCTTTTGAAATTTAAAACGTTCTTTCGCAGTTTGCTTTTGAATTTCAACTTGTTTTTCTTGCCATTTAAGTTCCCGTTTGTTTTGCTGCTAAAGTTGGAACTAAATACAATCAATCATGGCGGATTTACATTTATCCGTGTTTACACGTGTCTTTTTAGGAATACCCGAATACAAATTAAATTTAAATGAAAACCTTTTTCTTTGCATAACAAAAAAAAATAACTTTAGTTTCTTACTCACTCAGTAAAACGAAATATCAATTAATTGAAAGTGAATAAAAAAAAACTTTATTTTCTTACTTCCTCAGAGAAGAAAAACATGAATTCTCGTAGTTTAAAGGCTCGCGTTCAAGTTCAGTGTAAGTTAGTTACACTTTTTTCGTTTGGTTTTCTTTTTCTGAATTACCAAGTACTGTTGAGTAAAACCAAGTGTGACGAAAATCGAATTTCTTTTCTTTTGTTCGGTTTCTCTTTCTGGATTGCCAAGTACTGTTGAATAGAACAAAGTGTGATGAAAACTTCAGTGCGTACAATGTTGAACCAATATTGAAAATTTTCTGGCAATCCTTAATAATCCTGTTCGTCCGTAAGAAACATCGCGTGGTCCATAAGAATCCTCGTGTGTCAGTAAGAATCCTCATTGTCACGTTGTGGTGACCTTGTCACCAAGTTGTTGTGGTCAAATGGGACCAGAAATAAAGACACAAAGACGGAATATTGTTAAACAAATATATAACAAAGACAATAGTATAAACATATACCAATGAACAATTATTATTAGGGCGGCTGTCAGAGTTATGCTGGATTCAATCAATCGCTCTCTCTCTCTCTCTCTCTCTCTCTCTCTCTCTCTCTCTCTCTCTCTGCTTCTATAATTAAGAACCGCTACTTATATATAGCTTGGACGAGTTCATGTGCTATATGGGTAAGTCCCCATAACAATGAGAATACCATCAACCAAACATGTGAGCAACGATGAAGTTTTAGAGTAAAGAAACTTGAAAGTTTAAATTTCTAGGACACGTAATGGGGAAGGAGGGTTTGGAAAATCTGATACTCACAGGACAGTTGAAGACAAGAATGAAAATAAAGAGTACTCTCTGCAGCAAGCTTGAGTAAATGTATAGCAGAAGAGGGTTTAGAAAATATCGCAAAAATTATTAAGAGCTAAAACGGACAAGGGATTGTAGAGAGCTATGGTCATCAATTCCCTGTAGGGACATGGCAGGAGATGTTGTCATGAAAGACTTTACGACAAGGGCAGACTGACAAAGGCTAACCAATGATATATATTTTAATTTTATTGTTTCCTCTTTTTTTCAGTATTATATGATATATTTATTTTTGGTATATGTTAGTTTTTTTTACTATGACTGTTTTATAATATTATCATAATTATATTTATCATTATTATGTCATTTTTTCATCATATTTCGATTTCTGCTTTGGTCTCACTACCAACCAAGTCTGCGGGGAGACCTAAGGCAGGTCGTGGCGTGTTGTTATGACTCCATTTCATGTTTTTCTATCATCCCTATCATACCTAGCATTACATAGATAAAGTTTTCCTTAGTGTGTGGGCTGTACTTAATAAGACAATTTTTTGTATATCTCTTAAGCTGGGGTTTCCAGGGATTCTTTCAATGTGTTGTTTTGTTCCATTTTTTATCATTCCAAGTGCACCTACTATCACTGGCACAACTCTTGTTTTCAATTTCCACATTTTTTCTATTTCAATTTCCAGGTCTTTATATTTTGATAGTTTTTCAAATTCCTTGATTGCTATGTTACAATCCGCTGGACAAGCCATATCAATTAATAGACAAGTTTTCTCCTTCTGGTTTTTAACAATAATGTCTGGCCTGTTTGCTTCAATTTTTCTGTCTGTGTAGATGGTGTAATCCCATAGAATGGTTACATCTTCTAGTTCTGTAACCGGTGCTGGATGATGTTCATACCAGTGTTTGTTTACAGCTTTTCCATAATGTTTGCACATTGCCCAATGTAAATATTGCCCAATGTAAATATTGCCCAACTCTATCGTGGCGATTTTTATATTCATTTGGAGCAAGCACAGAACAGCCTGAGATTAGGTGGTCTATTGTTTCTTGGTGTTTATCACAAAACCTGCATTTTGGATCCACATTATTATGCATAATATTTGCCTGAAAGTTTCTAGTGAAAAGACTTTGGTCTTGTGCTGCAAGAATAAAGCCTCATTATTATTATTATTATGTCATTTTTCATCATATTTCGATTTCTGCTTTGGTCTCACTACCAACCAAGTCTGCGGGGAGACCTAAGGCAGGTAGTGGCGTGTTGTTATGGCTCCATTTCATGTTTTTCTATCTTCCCTATCATCCTCAGCATTACATAGATAAAGTTTTCCTTAGTGTGTGGGCTGTACTTAATAAGACAATTTTTTGTATGTCTCTTAAGCTGGGGTTTCCAGGGATTCTTTCAATGTGTTGTTTTGTTCCATTTTTTATCATTCCAAGTGCACCTACTATCACTGGCACAACTCTTGTTTTCAATTTCCACATTTTTCCTATTTCAATTTCCAGGTCTTTATATTTTGACAGTTTTTCAAATTCCTTGATTGCTATGTTACAATCCGCTGGACAAGCCATATCAATTAATAGACAAGTTTTCTCCTTCTGGTTTTTAACAATAATGTCTGGCCTGTTTGCTTCAATTTTTCTGTCTGTGTAGATGGTGTAATCCCATAGAATGGTTACATCTTCTATTTCTGCAACCGGTGCTGGATGATGTTCATACCAGTGTTTGTTTACAGCTTTTCCATAATGTTTGCACATTGTCCAATGTAAATATTGCCCAACTCTATCGTGGCGAATTTTATATTCGTTTGGGGCAAGCACAGAACAGCCTGAGATTAGGTGGTCTATTGTTTCTTGGTGTTTATCACAAAACCTGCATTTTGGATCCATATTATTATGCATAATATTTGCCTGAAAGTTTCTCGTGAAAAGACTTTGGTCTTGTGCTGCAAGTATAAATCCTTCAGTTTCAGACTTTAATCCAGATGCACGTAACCATCGATGAGTATTAACTTTGTCAACATTGGATTTATTGGCACGTACTGGATATTGGCCATGCAGAGGTTTGTCTTGCCAGCGCTTTTTCATCTTTTCAAGAGCTTTATCTTTGGCTTTCATTTTCATATTTTTTGCCGCAATAGTTGGTTCTTGGCTTCTGTTTTGCTTTTCTACAGAATCTACTAACTGTAAATCTTGTTTGTATTTACTGCCTTCTTTTATTATTGAATATTTTTTCTTTCTTTCTTCATGTTGCCTTACTAATTGTATCATCCAATCCTTTGTTGTTTCTATGTATGTTAGTAAGCCAATAGTTGTTGTCTTGTATGACAATTCCAGCTGAATAAGACCCCTTCCACCTTCTTTACGGGGTATGTATAGACGGCCTACATCAGCCTTTGGATGATGCATCTTATGCTTAGAAAGAAGCTTTCTTGTTTTAGCATCCATTCGTCTGATGTCGTTTAGAGTCCAGTTTAAGATGTTGAAGCTATATTGGACAACTGGGATTGCAAGGCTATTAATGGCCATAACTCTGTTCTGTGAATTTAATTCAGTATTTAATATCATTCGTAGCCTTCTATAGTACTCTTTACGCACTATTTCTTTCATTTTTTTATGGTGAATGTTTTCGCTCTCATTTACACCTAGGTATTTATCAGCTTCTTCTGGTTTCTTATTATTATTATTATTATTATTATTAGTGTTTTTATTGTTTTAAAAGATTTTTTTATATTTTATATTATTATTATTTAATATCTTTTTAAAATTGTATTTTTTATTTTATTTATCGTTTTCTTATATATTATATTTTTTAATTTATTTGTCAGTTATTATAACTATATTTATAACATTATACTACTAGTAGTTATATTTTAATTCGTATTAAAAAGTATGAGTTACCATTTATGTTTATACAGAAGATACATCTCATTATCTTTAAAACTAAATTCAATGTTAAATTTCCATGTTATGTTCTTCTAAGAAAGCAGATGAATTGCAATAAAGGGTTGTGTCGATCTAAGACGTTAACATTAACTTCCGCTCTCCTTATAGTGTTCGTTCTCCTTTTCTTTTTCTTTTTTTTCTCTTTTTTTCTGTTTATGATATTTCTATATATTTATTTCATTTTTCTTTCTTTCTTTGTTCTTTTTTTAATGAGCGAGGAAATGTTTTTTTGTTGATTACCGTTACAAATGTCTATTCTCTATATGGGCACGTGAGTGTCGGTATGTGATTTTTTCTGGATGATTTTGAATATTAACTGTTGTATCATTTGGGTCTGACGAGCAGCAGATTATGCTGCGTAATACGTATTACCCAAGAAATTGTAGAATATCTAAAAAAATTTCTAGAATATATATATATATATATATATATATATATATATATATATATATATATATATATATACTAAAACTGTTTTTACAGCAAGATGTATGGTTGGTATTTATTGAAACTGCATTCGTCGATTGAATTTCTTCAGTCATTTTTTCTCGAAAATTTCTCGTCATTGTTAGCTGATAAGTGTAGTAAAATAAATCATCTTCATTTATTTTTTAAAGTTTTGAATGAAGAATAACTGTATTGTTCTGAAACATGAAAAAATGTTTATAGTGATATGATGCTTTTATAAACCATTGTGATAACATTGTATTACAATATTAAGCTCTACTTTGCATTGAGCACTCTTTATAAATGTAAATGCATGAACAGTTGGCCTTAATCTATCTATTCTATGACTTCCTTGTAATATATATATATATATATTCATTCGCAGACAGATCTGTTTCACTGTATCACAGCTCATCAGTACGGGTAAACATTCGATTACTTCTGCTCAGGATAGAAACCCGATCGAATTGACATCAGTCGGTGATTCTACCTCTGAGCTATGGGCACTCGGTAGAGAAAGGCGGACTTTAGCGTGTTATATACAATGTAAACACACGCCAGTAGCCGAGATTACTGAATGAACGATGCGTAAATGCGTGAGTGACTACTGTTTTTTCAAAGTTTTCCATTGCTTCATTGTGCTCGATCGGGTTGTGAGAGCGTAAATAGTCATCCGCAGACAGATCTCTTTCGCTATATCACAGCTCATCAGTACGGTTAGACATCCATTTGCTTCTAGCCAGGATCGGAACCCGACCAAACTGACATCAGTCGGCGATATATATATAATCTCCCACGCACTGTATGTGTGGATTAAAAAAAAAAAAAACCAGCCTGCCCAGCTTTTGCCACTGATGACAGGGTATAATCCTAACATTATCCAATGAATGCAATGAATAGGTGTTGCTATAATACGGGTCACAAGAAATTAGGCACGCTTCAGTTACCTTGCATTTCGCCTTCTGGTGAGACATGATTGTTCCTTTCCCACGAAATCGAGTATTTATCTATTTTTTTAGGCTTATGGAGTGGAGTACAAGAACTTATGCAGCTTTGCGTTAGAGTCGATTTGAAGTTATCCAATTTCATTAGTATATTGCAGAGAACTTAGAGACAAATCAATTCACTCGATTGATTATCTATTCAAATATAAACTCAGGGTACAGCAGAATTCGATGTGGTGCAATGTTTAGATAAATCTGTCTCGCTAGATTAATTAAGATTGGGTAGTGGTTTCGTATCTTATTGGTTCCACAACACACCAGCGGCAGTGTATCACATCCGAACTACGATTAGTAATACGCTGAACTTACGACGCAAGTTACTCGGCCAACGTCTAGATGTATTCAAACTATGATAAATTCTTCTTTCCATTGTGTGTCTGTCTGTAATGATAAAACTACAATGTGAACATTAATTAATGTCGATGTTACTTATATTAGTGACCAACTGACAGACTAAGATTTGCATTGTGGTGAAGTGGATATCGGCTCGGAACAAGAAATCGGAGTGCCGAGTTCGAATTTCAGTTAAATTCGTTGTGTTCACTTGCGCGCAAATAAGCTTGGGAAAGGTAATAATTCGTCTCTTTCCCCAGCTATGTATTAAATGTCAGGATAAATTAGATTTTATAGCCTTGGCTGACAGCCAGTCTACCGTAAAAAGTCTTCTTTCCAGTCAGTCATATCTCTTTCGAGACATCATCTCCCAAGCGGGTATCACGTGTAGCATTTGACTGACAAACTTCAAAGAAGTATACGATATGAGTGACTTATCTTTTCTGCTCCTTGAAAAGAAAAGCCGTCTATGTGGCCGTTCCCAGAGACGGATAATTTTCACATAACCGTCTCCTGAGTGGTTGTTTCCCTGAATACTACCATCTTAACACTTACCTACCATTTTTTGGCTATTGAGACTCATCATCTTTCAGCTGCGTCTATGTTCTCGGGTACAGAGCGGCTCCGTTGCGTGTCTGTCCGAGGACAGATATACTTCTGAGAAAAATATTACTGCGAGGTGCCCTGTCCCGGAGGACAATGTCCTGAGGCTAAACCATCCGATTGCATTTGAAGGGTGGATCTGTTGTCGCTACTGAGGCCAACACAATCAATGGTTACGGGAACTGGGCAATTTTTGTCCCTGGCTCGAGCGTACACGTTCGGGTTTCCCACAGTAAACTCTACCTTTTGTCACATCCACATCTCAGTGGGAGACGAGTTAAATATCATACTACAGTCTTCAAGTCTAGGGTCAACCTTATAATCTGCATTCCTTAACCCCTTCTTTTATGTTCATAAAATTGCCTCTACCCTCTCTCGTGAGTTGCTCTTGGAAGGTTATTGTGTGAATGGCAGTGAAAAATGTCAAAAAGACAAAACAGCTTAGCAAAGTTTTTGCGTGTTACTATAGTCGAATTCGTTTCATTCACTTACGCACAAATACCCTTGGAAAAGGTATTAATACTTCTCTTCTCCCTTCAGCTATGGGTTGAATAGTAGTACATATTTAGTTCTATAGCAACGGGTCTACCGCAGAACGAAAAGGCAACTTACTGCGGGAAAATCTTCTGCCTAGTCAGTCATGTCTCGAAAGAGACATGATCGCATGAGCGTTTATCACGTTTAAGGCGCTGACTTACTATATACGAGGTATGATCAAAAAGTATTTGGACCCGTGTTATAAAAAGAAAACTACAACACATGACTGTTCGCCATTTAATCTTCTTTGAAGTAGTCAATTTACTAAAGCCACGCAATTTATCCATCGTTCTTTCTATTGATCGAAGTATTCCAGAAATTTCTTGTCTGGGATAGCTACCTCGTCGCATTCGATTTTTTTATAATCATTTCATGTATGGCAGCACAGACACTGGCGGGCAGAGAGTTACACGAGAGGAGAGCGGGAAGAAAGCTAAACAAGATACAGGGGGTGTTGGAGAAAGAATAAGAGAAAGATGAGAATGCTGATGGACAGCCCGTTACGTGGGAGTAAAGCGAAAAGTAAGAAAAATATGCAGGGGTGACGAGGAAAGGATTAGAGAAAGATGACAATCAAGGAGATAAAAGATTGCAATTGACGTTGCACTAATTGGAAATTGTAGCTATCAGAGAAACATGCATACGAAAGGGAGTTCCACGTGCGAGAAGCGCGGGAAAAGAAACTGTTTAAGTGGCGGTTACATTTGACTGTTTTGACTGCAAAAGGGTGGGACTTCGATGCCAATCTAGTATCCCGAGTAAATTGATGTCGAGGGGAGCACCAGAAAGATAAGCTCATCAGAGAAGAAACCGTGAAAATATTTATAGAAAAGACAGAAAGAAACGATATCTTGTCAGTGAGAAATGGCCGAATTTGAGCTGCCAAATTGGGATCTGTTATATTGCAGATTTTCCTTTAAAATTTTATCGAGCATCCGACCATTTATGGCAACAGTATTCAATGTAGAGGCGAATGGTAGGTTTATATATGTGCAAGATGGATCCTGACAAGAAAAATTTTCTGACCAGACACAATGACCCGACCTTCCTAACAATAGTTTTATCTACTGATTCGATACAGTCGTTCCACTTAAGCTAAACTGAGAGAGTGAGGCCGAGGAGGCGCAGTGTATTGCTTTCGGAGAGAATAGCGTGATCCATACTGACGGGAGGTAGGAGAGTTTCTCTATAATGAGTAAAAGAGTGCAGTTTCGTTTTAGAAGTATTTAAATTGACGTGTCATTTCTTGTCCCAGTCCACCACAGATTGGAGGTCTCTTTCAAGAGAAGCAGTGAGGTTTACTTTGTCAGTCTCGGCAGATTTCTTATCAAGATGGGACTAAATGGTGGTGTCGTCAGCGTAGATACCTACTTATGAACTGATTATTCCAGCAAGATTATTGACGAAGATCAGGAAAAGCGTAGGCTATAAGATAGAGCCCTGAGGAACACCCGCTTTCGTGTGATAGTATCTTGAAGCATGTCAGTTCAATACGACATTCATTTAAGAGAAACGATTGGATTAGATCGAATAAGGATCCATTTATATTATAGCCCTGTAGCTTGAGAAGAAGGCCAGTATGCAAAAACCTGTCAAACGCTTTGAAGATATCCAGGGCAACAGCTCCGAGCTTCGCTGTTTTTATCAAGAATTTTGTATATGTATTCGGTAATGGTCGCAAGCATATCAGCAGTAGACCTGGCGAAGCGGAAGTCATACTGGTTGTCAAATGATATGTGATGCTGTACTACTTCATATTGATATTAGCCTCAAGCATCTTGCCAAAAATTGGTAGGGGGCTGATAGGGTAATAATTAGAAGGGTCTGAGGGTTTGGGGGCCTTTTTAAAGACAGGAAATACAGAGGAGGTCTTTCAACGAGCAGAAAAGCAAGAAGCAGAGTGGTAATAGTTATAGAGAGGAGAGGGGAGAGTTCAGGGGCATATTTTTTAGGGCGACGCCTGTGATTCCATCATCTCTGCTTGCCTTATGAGGGTCAAGCTTAGAAATTATGTTTGAGACCAGAGAGGGGATTATTGAGCCACAGTTCTGGAGAAAATCTAGGTGTGAAATCTGGTGTGAGCAATCCAGTCAAATGTGGAGCTGGAGGAGAATTTTCGAGCAAAGCACTCTACCTTGTCCGCTGTTGCTTTGAGGATCTTAAATTTATTGAATAAAGAAGGGCATGTTTAAAAGAGAGATCAAAGGTTGTTTAATACATTTTTGCAGTAATCTTGGAATCAAATTTTCGGGCTGCTATACGTTGCTTCATTCTATCAGCAAACAATAGATTGGTATTAATTAAGATCCACTTGTATACATTACGAACAGAGACAAACGGGGGCCTATTATAGTCATACACAGAAGAAGTGATTCGTGTTGGTACGTCTTGAAATCTTGTTCCTCTGGTGGGGTTTAATTTTGAAGAGGAAAAATCGCAATGAGTAAAATTGGAGAATATTGTGATTTTCGAACATTGGGAATA
Source organism: Ascarosepion bandense (assembly GCA_037127315.1). Lineage (NCBI taxonomy): Eukaryota > Metazoa > Mollusca > Cephalopoda > Sepiida > Sepiidae > Ascarosepion > Ascarosepion bandense. The sequence continues at coordinate 7,077,732 of JBBBDQ010000357.1, read as the reverse complement.
TTGTTTTTGGCCAAATGTTGCTGTACAAGCCAGGGTCACCTATGGAATCGTTGTCGTTTGGTTAGTCTGCCACACTCTACACACTTTCCTTCAGATCAGTACTGTAAACAACGGAAGTGAGCGGGAACGTTATAACTGTCTATGTCCTTCTGTATACTTTGGCTCTGTTACCATCGCAACTATCCCGATATTTTTTGATCAGACACATTTTCCAAAGCTAAAGTTCCCGAAGAAAAGTTAAATAAATTATTTGTAAAATCAACGCAGTATTCTTTGTACAACCATTAGCTTCTGTTAATGCTTTTCTTAAATGAAGAATGACATCGATCTTCCAATATAAACACATTTTACATTCGTTATTGTTTCTTTCATCGAAAATTCGCATAAAATAAAATAAAATCATAAATTTATTCTGCATCACGTTGGACGAATACAAATTTCATGATGACTCAGATAGTAACTCAAAAGAGGACATTATGATGTTGAAAATCTCACTTAATGAATCAATCTAGGACATTGAAAATCAAAAGGACTCATTCGTTCCAGGCACAGGGATAGGTTCTGAAGAAAAGAGAACAACTAGGATAAAATATTTGACAAGAAAAAAGACAACACCACCAGCAAGATACTTCAACTGACTCTTAAAAATTAACGTCTGATAAGTACAATTTCTTTTATTGCTTCACTTTCTTTTCCACTTTCCACTATAAAAAAGGAAATGAACACAGACTTTATTAGTAACCTGTTAATCTTTCTAAATACACACAGTCTACTGCTTACGACTACAAGTTCTGGATGCACTTAACTCCTTACTACTATTTCTCTTTGAACATTTAACTTCTACAAATTCATGTTATTCTGTTCTGTTAATATAATTCAACTTATTTTTACAAACGAAATATTTTTATTCTTCCACATTTCAACCTTCTGGTTATTGTAATAATTATGATAACACCAATGATATCTGATAAACCCTTAAGTTGTGGGGAGTTTGGTTAGGTTTCACACACGGAGAATTTAATTTTTTTTTTTTAATCATTTCACCCCGAGCAAGGCGGAAACGCCACTGATGTGCAGGGGGTTACATAAATGTAAAAAGATTAATTAGAAAAGAGTGAGGAGTACAAACTAGTTAGAAAGGGACAACAGAAAGCTGAGAAAGCAGGTGCGATGACAGATACATAGGTGGAGAGAAAGGGAAGGTTATACAGGGGAGGGGAGAGAGCTAGAGTCCTGTGGTTAGTAGATGAGTATTGAGTTTGCATTTAAATTTCTGGAGGCTGTAGCAGTCAGGAAAGCAAGAATACGGGAGCCAGTTTCACAGGCGGGAGGTGCAAGAGAGGAAGCTGCAGGAGTAGAATTGTCGTCTGCATTTGGCTAACCTGACTGTGAATGGGTGGGACCCAGTTGCCAGTCTGGTTGCACGAGTAAGCACCTGTTGAGGAGGCATCAGTGACTTAAGCTCATCCGAGCAGAAGCCATGAAAGTATTTATAGAACAGACAAAGGGAGGCCACATTTCGACGATTGGGAAGTGGCTGCAGTCGAATCGCCAGATCAGTACCTATCACATTACAGACTCTCCTTTGGAGCTTGTCAAGAACACTGAGGAGAACGGCAGGGGCACCTGACCATAAATGGCAGCAGTACTCCATGCACGGACGGATGGTTGACTTGTATATATTCATGTGGAAAAAACATCCTGGATCGACATAGTGACCCAATCTTCTTAGCAGTAGATTTTGCTATGGATTCAATATAGTGGTCCCATTTGAGGTCTGAGGACAGGGTAAGTCCGACGAGGCGTAGTGTATTACTCTCAGGGAGAATCACTTGGTCCATGCTTATGGGAGGCAGAAGAGGTTGCCTGTAATGGTTGACAGACAAAAGCTTGGTCAAAAGCTTGACAAGCCACTTCTTGCCCCAGTTCACCACAGAGTGTAGATCCCACTCAAGGTCAGCAGCGAGATTATGTCTGTCCGCCACGACAGGTTTCTTACTGGAGTGGGAGTATATTGTAGTGTCATCTGCGTAGATGGCTACTTGGGACTTGATCTCATCTGGGAGGTCGTTGATGAAAATAAGGAAGAGCGTCGGGCCCAGGATAGAGCCCTGTGGGACAGCGGCATTTGTGCTGTAGGACGAAGAGGCACGCCCATTCAGAACGACCTACATTTTGCGGTTATTTAAGAAAGATTGGATTAGGTCAAGCAGGCGACCGGTAATACCATAACTGCGTAGTTTGCATAGGAGGCCAGAGTGCCAAACCCTGTCGAAAGCCTTGGAGATGTCCAGAGCAACCGCGCGAGCCTCGTCAGACTCATCAAGGGCCTGTAGCATGTACTCCGTTACGGTTGTTAGCAGGTCGGCCGTGGACCTGTCGAGGCGGAATCCATATTGCCTGTCGGAGAACAGTTTGTGGGCGGTGAGATGATGAACTATTTCAGCATTGATTATAGCCTCGAATACTTTCCCGAATATCGGTAGAAGACTGATAGGGCGATAGTTGGATGGGTCCGATGGTTCACCACAATTCTTAAATACAGGAACGACTGAAGAGAATTTCCAGCATGCAGGAAAGCAGGAAACAGAAAGGCAGTAGTTAAATAGTTCAGAGAGGACAGGGGAAAGTTCAGGAGCACACCTCTTAAGGACTATCACCGGGATTCCATCGTCGCCACACGCCTTATGGGGGTCGAGTTTTGAAATTACTCTGGATACTACTGTCGGGGTAATATATACGTCGTACAGTTTGGCCTCAATTCTAATAGGGAAGTCGGGTGGGCGTACTCCGGACGAGTCAAATGTGGAGTTGGATGAGAATCTGTGGGCAAAGCACTCAGCTTTGTCCGCAGATGACGTGAGAACCTCAAATCCATGGATTAAAGGAGGTATTGAGGATTTCCTATTGTTGAGCACTCGTTTACAAATCCTCCAATAGTCCTTGGAGCCGAACTTGCGGTCAGCTATGTGCTGTCGCATTCTCTCAGCAAACAACTGTTTGGCGTCATTTAGGGTTCTCTTGCACTCATTGCGAGCAGATGTGAACAGGCGCCTATTGTGATCAGTTGGCTGTCTCCGGAATAGATGGAAGTAATGGTTCCTGTGGGCAATGGCGGCTGAGCAGGCCGGAGAGAACCACGGAGAGGAATGAGGTTTTAAGCAATACTTCCTGGTGGGTATGAAGGCATCAATGCCAGCTTTCACCCATGACGAGACCTCAGAGGCACAGTCATCAACTGATAGGGCAAACACTTTTCCCCAAGGGACGTCGCAGAGGAAATCGCGAAAGGCATCCCAGTCAGCTTTTTGGTAGAGGTAGGAGGTTCTATAAGTAGGGGGCTCCTGGGTGGATTGAGATTGGAAAGAAATACTGAGAGAGACTACAGCGTGATCGGAGTTGCCGAGAAAGCAAAGCGGCGAGACTTGACAGGCGTCAGGTGCAGAGGTGAAACATATATCTAGCAGTGAGGAATGACCCGAGGGAGTGCTTGGGAAGCGAGTGGGGAAGTCCACCACTTGCGTAAGGGATTGGGAAATAGCAAAGTTCATGGCGTGAATGCCCGCCGGATCAGTAACGGCGTTTTCAAGCCACTCAGAGTGATGGGCATTGAGGTCTCCAAATACAAATATGTGGGCAAATCGGTGATAGGAAATAGCCTTATCTATGTCGTCAGCAATGCTATCTGGTAGGGAGCAGTCAGGAGAGGAGGGAGAACGGTAAAGAAAGAATAGGTAGCTAACCGAACTGAGGAGAGACAGGCGGAGACATATGTATTGGTGGTCAGTAGATTCGAGTGAAGTCACCCTATCTATGGGGAGGTGTTCGCTGACATAAAGACCCAGCCCGTGCATGTGGACAGTGGAATCCTTCCTTAAAAGGGGAAGATAACCAGGGATGAAGAGGTCAGAGGAGGGAATAGCTGAGTTGAGGTTAGTTTCGCAGAGCGCAAGGATGTCAGGGGACTTTTCATGCAAGAACGCTTCTACACTAGTAGTACGAATGCCTCGGATATTAGTGAAGGAGAGGTTATTGGATTTAACTGGTTTAGGGTCATTTCTGATTTGTCTAGTCATGATTCTGTTTGTAGAAAAGGACCTAGGGTAGAGGATACATGCGGTCATCACCCACGATCTGTGCTGGGAGGGAAACTGGCTAGGGCTGCAACAAGCTGTGGTCTCGGGGTTGCCCACCGAAAGCGCTTGCAGGGACACCTATCCATGCGCGACATGGCACTAAAAGAACCCCGATATTATGCAACTGTTGATCAGAGCTTCCAGTAGGAAGCAGCAACCGGGAAACTGCCAACCCGGTACCCTCACAGTGCCACCAACCGGCCAGATCGCAGGAAACTCACGGAAGCACCAATACGAAGGTCTGAAGAGAGAGAAGAGAAGAGGAATCCGGAAACCACATCCTAAACAGGAAACAAGGGGCGAGCCTCTACTCCAGTTCAATAGACGTGGGAAGAGTATTGATCGGGCGATAGTGTGACCTATCTACTCCTATTAAAAAAAAAACATGCACAAAACACAAACTTTCAAAAGTGGAGAGTTAACTAAGTTTTAACTTAGTTAAAGTCCAAATGAAGTATGAACGCCAAAAAGGAAAATACAGATATATATATATATATATATATATATATATATATATATATATATATATATAAATGAAAAATACCTCGCAGTTTAACACAGGAAATTTGAATTAAGAAAGTTTAATTCTTCAATTCTTGCTTTTCCCAAAAATCAACATCAAGTTAAGTTGCTTGGTGAATTTCGATTCAAAGAACAGACCATAGCGGGGAAGGGTAACAAATGGCTGCTGATATCTTGGTCACGATAGCTTCGCATAGGGGCTTCGGTGATTCTTGGTAAATTGGCATTGTGCCAAACACGACCGATATACTCACAATTTAAATATCAGAAGATTGAAGGTTGGAAGTTGAAATGTGGAAGGATAGAAATATTTCGTGTGTACATTAAAGTAAAGATTTATTAACAGAATGACAAAATTGTAAGAAGAAAAATATAAGTGAAATTTTGTTAACTGAACTCTATAATATAATTGTGAAAAGAAAAATGCATGCAGCTTTGTAGTTAAAACTTAACTTGTAGTTAAAACTTGTAGTTAAAACGTAGAGAAATGCAAGTATTTAAAATGTCCACAGAAGTTTAGAGTTCATGGTTAGCAAGTAGCTAAGTGTCTCTGGCGTATAATGATAGTAGCAGAATGCGAAATCGTATATTCCTTCGTCTTTTTGGTAGTTCGGCGAAAGGGTTAGAAAGAAGAAATAAAGAAATAGTACTTAGCGTGTCCTGTTGTTCTTCTTATTGTTGTTGCTCTCTTTGACGGTGAGAATTGAAAAGAAGAGGTCGGTGGGACGTGACTAAGTCAGCTTGAAGTTTCTTCCCTACATTGTGAGATGCTATCAGATACCGCTCCCATTCTGACTGAATTTTACCGGTCAGCGAGCTGGTTTAAATAGGGAAGATTCTCATGTTGCCGGCTTTAGCAAGCATTTTCACTTCTAGTTGTGAAAAAACATTTAACTGACCTCATATATGAATTTTCGATTTGCTATCCAATTAGGATTATAGTGGGGACGCATTCTTTGATGGGTAGTTGTATATTGTTGCAGATTAACGGAATTTAACCTCGTTGTAGATAGCCCACTATAAATCATAAAAAGATTATAAATCAAGAAAAGCAAATTGAGTTGAGAAATAACATTTTATATATACACATATCAATTAAGGTTTTTACAATTCAAGTAATCCTTTAAATATGGGTCTAACGAACGTTAAAATGTTCATGGCAATAAAATGCTAAAAAGAGAATTAATACTTAGGTATGTGGAAGCGTTGTAAGTAAGGAATGTCTTTGATGTATCCGCTCCTTAGGTCAGTAAGTAGTTTTGAGACAGCGAAGAGAGGAAAGAGATGTAGGGGCGACGAGCATAGTAAGCCGCTTGACTTGGTCAAGGGAGATACTAATTACTCTCGTCTCTCTCGAGTCTGTCTGTGTGGGTCGGTCTGTCTTTCCGTCTGGCGATGCTTTCTCTATCGGCTTTTTATTTCGACTTTTTGGATCGCAGTAGATCATCTGGGAATCCACACTTGTATTTGATTCTGGGCTTCCCATTGGCCAATAAATAAAAATTCGCATAGGCTCGCGAACTGGAAATTTAATATTTAATTAATTGTTAGTTTTAAACCGGAACATCTGCGCGGAGCCGGATGCACCGACGAATTTTAGTCATTTTCTTTTTGATCGTTAGAGTGCACATATCCGGTCCTTCGCTTTTGCTCGGTCGGTATCATCACAGGTTCCAGAATTTTGCTTTTCACAGTGACTTGTAAAATTTGCTTTGGTCTGGGTTTTTTCAAAATGTTTTTAGTCATTTGAATCCACTTTTGCGGGTGTGCAATTTTACTTTGTTATAGTACGTTTTTCCAAATTGCTTTAGTCGTTTCAATTTCATTTTGCAGGTGTGCAACTTTACTTTGTGTTTTAGTTAGTTGATGGATGATATAGGATTTGAATCCAATATAATAAACATTCAACTATCTCCCGACTACTACAAATTAATTATACTAGTCTGAATTTGTCTGAACTTTTAGATGAATAATTGTTAAGTATCTTTAATTTTTAACTAATATTTCTGTCCTCATTTTTCTTGTTAATCTAAACAAAGTGGTAATTAACTGTAATAATCTAAATTTTAGAATAATAGAATAATGGTGAACTATTTCTAATTTTTAACTAGTATTTATGTCCTCTTATTGTTCTTATTAATCTAAACAAAGTGGTAATTAACTAATAATCTAAATTTTACAATAATAGAATAATTGTGAAGTATTCTTAATTTTTGTCTAGTATTTGTTTCATCTTATTTCTCTTGTTAATCTAAACAAAGTGGTAATTAAATAATAATCTAAATTTTACAATAATAGAATAATTGTGAAGTATTCTTAATTTTTGTCTAGTATTTCTGTCCTCTTATTTTTCTTGTTAATCTAAACAGATGAATGGCTAGAAGACTGTAATAATCTAAATTTTTGAATTATAGAATACCTGTGAAGTATTTTTTCATCTTATTTCTCTTGCTTATTTCTGAAGTGGAGATAATATAAAATCCTTGAAAATTATAATATTTTCATTATTATTTTCAAGGATTTTATATTATTTCAAACGGCCACTTTAAAAATTTCAATGAAAATATAATCTCTGACAGAAAGTAATAATTATCGCGAACAAAATGATTACAATAGCATAATATGTTAATAGTATGAAAACATAAACAAACACAACCGGAATGTGGCGAAAAGTACCTTCTACACCAACACTCGGGATGCGCCTGCAAAGTCAGGCAGGAGCGTGTTCAACATCATTGTGAACCATAAGAATTTGGACCTTTTGCGAGTACCTGATGATACATTCGAGAGACTTTCCAGATAGAGGAAAGTTTGGGGAATACAGTGTTATGCTTAACTGGTTTTCACATGGGTGGCGGAAAGTACCTTCTTGAACTGAAGACCTCAATGATATTGACTATTATAGTGACAATGATTATGAATATGACGATGATAGCGAGAATGGTGACGAGGATGTTCATAATAATGTTACAATAATTATAATGATTCTGACGAGGCCAAGGAAAAAGCGATAAAATAAATATATCGCCTTCACTTTTAATTAGTTTTATAATTTAGAAACTGTCCGTGTAGACGGTGCGTGTAATTGGCCCAGACTGGGATTAAACCGAACAAATTGTGAAATAGTGGACAATTACCATTGCCAATCTTGCGGATGTAAATGCAGACTCGACTTGATTGGTCTCTCCTCCAAGTCACATGACTATGCTGGCCATCGTAAGATGAACTGTCCATCATTCTATTTCCCCTTTGTACACGTATAACATGACACATAGACTATTTTATTGATAGTAGTGTCATAACACTATCCCGAGTTGTCTATCTTTCAGCATAAAAACTATTCTTGTAACACTTGGGAAATTTTCGAAGCAACAATTACAACATAAATATGATTAAGTGAGTAGAAGAAAGAAAAGGAGAAGAACAGAATAAAGAAAGAGAGAGAGAAGTGTAAAAATTTTCCAACAGAAATGCTAAGGATATCATGAACCGAAATTTCTGAGGAAAGAGTACTTGAAAAAACTGGTACTCACATGACAGATTGAGGAAAAAAAGAAACAGAAAGCAGCACGATAAGCTTGAGTTGAACGGAAGGTACAACAGGGTTTGAGAGAAATAACAATATGACAAAACTTATTAAGAGATTCAAGGGAGAGGAAGATGTGACGAGCCATGATTGACTACATCCTGAAGAGGCACGGCACATAAAAGATGACGAATTGTAGCATGGTTGGGTAATGGTCAGCGGCTAGCCTTGATGAATCAGAGATTAGAGTTCGAATTCCAGTCGCGTTCATTGCATTCACTTACTTGAGAAAGTTATGAATTTGTCTATTCTCACCTAGATATGGGTAAAATGGCGAGTCAAAATGGGTTCTATAGCCTTGGGTGACAACCAGTTTAGGAGAAGGTAACTCTAAATTCAAAATCACCTGCCTTATAAACTCTGCTTATTTAGGCAATGGCTAGAAGAATGTAAAAAAATAGATAAACAAACAAATCCAACTCTCAGAGAAGGGACGTGGTAACCTCCATAATTTACTATCAATTAAACGTTTTGGAAATTTTATTTATTTATATATCAATGCTCCTCTTTAACTTCTGAGAGGAAGGACAGAGTAACCTCGACATTCCAGTATGCAAATGGAACTGGCGAGCACTATTCTACGTTGAATGTTACCATAAACCACAATTGTGACAGAGAAGGGAATGATGAAAACAGCAGTGCAAAATACGCTAATTGAAGAAAATAAATAAGAATATTAACTGTTTGTCTACAAGAAAACATTTACCATTCCATGACCGAACAGCTAGTACTGTTTTCGGTTAATTTTTTTCTCTTTAAACATTTTTTAGGGAAACAGTTTTGTTAAGTCCAGTAACTTTTATAGATCTTTCCAGTACTGACGGGGTTTACCTTCCGAACTTTTTATGTGGTGTGGAATATAAACATTTTGATTATGTTAATAATTGTTATGGTACCCTATCTACATTGGAATGATCTCTTCCTCCTTCATAAATACTAACCTGCGGGACTTCCTGGGAGGCAGTCCAGACGCAGCGTAACTTGACAGTTCGAACGGACACTTCTATCTACTGACTAAAAACACTCTTATTTTGTATATATATTTTGTTATTTCAATACACTGGTTCAGCCTACCTTCTGCTTTTCGTGTCTTTCTTCCTGGCCACAACAATAATTTCTCTTCGAGTTACATGTGATATCCATTTTAGTTGTTGCGGCTGTTGTTAATCCTCAAGTGATATGGTTTTCAGTTCTTAGTTTGTGGCGCCAGTCCTTAAAGTTCAAAGAAGGATGATCTTTGTCCAGGCGTTCAGACTACTCGCTCAAAGCTTCGTTTTTTGTTGTTTTTTTTTTGTTTTTTTTTTGTTTTTTTTGTTTGTTTGTTTGATTTTCGCCATTGATCTTAGGAAGCGGTTGTATTTTTTGCAGTAAAGTTCACCCTGTACAAGGCTTGGGGCCACTCAAGATAGAGGGTTACGTTTAGGGGTATTTTATATAGAATAGTGGGAAGGTAACGGTTAACTCTAGACGTGAATAGGTTAAGATTGTAGTGTTTGGGGAAACATCTTCTTGGGAGTCTGTTCCATAGGGCAGTGGCTCGCGGGAAGAATCTGTTTGAGTGAAACTTATTTCTCGCCAATGGAAAACGGAGGTAATGTGGGTGGTTTGCTGCAATGTAAGTGAATGTTAGACCTGGTGGAACCAGTTGATGCAGTTCATTCGAACGCTTTCAATGACGAAATAGCGATAGCGTAGTGAGAGATTAGCCACACCCCGCCTCTGAGAGAGAGGTTCCAAGGACCCGGAGACGCTTCTGAACTCTATTAAGATTGAAAATGGAGGTCTGGGAAGCTCCCTCCCAAATACGGTAACAGCATTCCATTTTAGGCCTGATCTGTCTCTTATAAAGGTGAAAGATAGCAGAGTCTAGTAATATAATATTCAATCGGTTATTTTTTTCAATTTCAGCGTATGATCGCGCTTATGTATTATATTTCGATAAGGATTTCAGTTTCGATTCGAAAATTGGCATCGGTCATCATAAGTTTCATGTTTCATTTCGAGTGATTTCATATTTCATTTAAAGTAATATAAAAGGTTGTGCTAAAACAAGAAGTAACAAAAAAAGCGGTAAACAAAAAAATGACATAACCGTGAAATGGTAATGCTTAAGTACAAGACAATGGCAAAGCATCTAGACCTGCTTATCGGTCCTCACTCATCAGAGTTGAATCGAGAACGAGAACGGTGCACAACGACTAAATACCAAAAATCAAGTATAATATAATAAATAGATCATAATTATAAGCTAATTAAATTTAAGCCTAACAACGGCACCTTCTGCTTACAGAGAGGTGGTTGGTAGGACTTAGTATCAATAAACATCAACGCTGTCAAATGAAATTCAGTATTAACTATCCTCGGTACATAACATTTTGCTAACATTTATTATATTTTACATAAATCTTTTGTTTTTTAACTTAATTTGCTTTTTTATATATATTTAAATCTATTTAAATGTACTGCTAACAATTTGAATATTTTTATATCTATTTAAATCTATTTAAATCTATTTAAATGTACTGCTAACAATTGGAATATTTTTATATCTATTTAAATCTATTTAAATCTATTTAAATGTACTGCTAACAATTGGAATATTTTTATATCTATTTAAATCTATTTAAATCTATTTAAATGTACTGCTAACAATTGGAATATTTTTAAATCTATTTAAATCTATTTAAATGTACTGCTAACAATTTGAATATTTTTATATCTATTTAAATCTATTTAAATCTATTTAAATGTACTGCTAACAATTTGAATATTTTTATATCTATTTAAATCTATTTAAATGTACTGCTAACAATTTGAATATAAAAATGTACTATGAGTAATAGATTGATATTTGTATGAAGGTTTCAATATTAATCTATGGCTTGGACCCTTACTATAGTCTCATCCTCGGCAAATTCACTATAGTGAGATTCGAACAATGGTCTCATAGTCGGAATGCTAACATTTTAATCACTCGGTATTCGTTGATTATATTTTAATTCGCAGTATAGCCCGGCGTTGCTCTGGTGTAATGAAAGCTTTAAAACTAATCCATGGTTCTGGAGTTCAGACTCTTTGGGCGTTGGCACAAAAGACTAAAAATCAATAGTTGTTTCCAGTTAAAGAAAAACAGTAGACTGAAAGAAAAATGAATGGATGTAAGTCAAATTTTGATTTCCTGGTATCGATATCAAATTTTCTGCACTATTGTAAGAACTGCAACCTTGAAACTTCTGAATATCGTTTCTTATGTCTTTGTCTATGAGTGTATCAAATTTGATTAAAATCGGACCACTCCTTCTATAACACGATTTTTTCGATTATCGGTTTTCGATATTTATCGGGAGTACCTCGACACAAAATCTAGCTAAGAACACTCGCAGACGCTTATAGTACAACTGTGTAAATTTTCAAGAAAATCGGTTCAGCCGTTTTGGAGTCTATACGTAACGGACACACACAGACAAAGTTCCATTTATAAATAAGTTTAGATATAACACAAACCATATTTTAAAAATGATCATTAAAGTCCTGTGTTTTGATTAAAGAAATCCTTTGTTTACAAGAGAGTGTTCGCAGGTCTAACTATATGTGTGTCTGGAGAAATCTTCTATGAATGTTCTAGCAATCAACGAAGGTGTCCCTTTGAGGTCGTTTCTCGGGTTAACCATCTTTATACTTTATGAAAATGGTCTACCTAATAGTATACTCCGATCATTTGTGAATATCTATGCCGATGATAAAATGGTATATGGATGTATGTCCAAGACTCTAGACAACCAGAGATTGGCAGCTGATCTCACCCCAGCGCTAACATCTCGGTGTAAGAGATGAGGAAACTGGCTGGTTACATTTAATTCCTCAAAAACTAAACAGGTTACATTCAATTGTCGCCAATCGGACTCTAAACTATCCCCAGTCCCAGTGAAAGGAAGTTCCCTCAGTGACAAATTTAAATTGAGGGAATCTATTGAAAGTTATTTTGGTGAAGTCTATTGAACTCAAACCAGATATTGTACATAAAATCCATCGCTAAAGATTCCGGGAAAATGGTCTGTTCTCTGCACCACTCCAATAAGTACAAGACTCTTTCATCTATCCTCTACATTTACAAGAGTCAGATCATGCCTAAAATGAAGCTCGTACATAGATACCATCTCTAAAAATGCTGGGAAATGATCGATTCTTTGTACCTCTCCAATAAGTACCTGAACCCTTCATCTATCCTCTATTTAATAAGAATCAGATCAGGCCTAAAATAATGCTCTTACATAGATACCATCGCTAAAGCTGCTGGGAAATGATCGATTCTTTGTACCGCTCCAGTAAGTGCCTGACTTTTCCTGATATCGTCTGCCATTACAAGAGCCAGATCAGGTCACAAAAGGCCAGATATGGATACGAACAGCCGACTCTTCACTTTTCAGTTTGAATATATTTCAAAAGCGTCTCCGCATTCTTTTAGATGTCAAATTATTTTGCTCCCTGCCACCCTTTCCTCACAGACGAAAGATTTCAAGCCTTTCACTGGGCTATCGTGATTTCTGTGGAAAGTGCTCAAATGAACTACATTCTTTTGTTCCACCAGTTCTCAACTTGACGGCTACTACCGCACATTTTAGCGAACTACCGCCATACTGTTCGCATTCTATTAGTGAGATGTAACTTCCACTCGAGTAGCTTCTTCCCTCGAATAGCTGCTTTGTGAAACCGACTCCCAAGAAAATATTTCCTCGATCACAACAATCTTTACCTGTTCAGGTCTCGGCTTAACCGTTAACTTCCCTACTTATCCGCATAAAGTGTTTCTCTTAATCTCCTCTACTTCGAGTGGCTCTCGGGTCTTGCACAGCATACATATCATTGTAAAAACGGGTGGATATGCTGGTAATACCTATGTACTACTCTCAAAACTTTTGTTTATTACTCACTGTCATGGATGCGTAAGTCATGAACCAGATTGATACGGTAGTTTGTTTTGTTTTGGGGATTTTTTCTGTCGTTTTAGTTGAATGGATACACCTTAATTTTTTTTTTTTTTTTTGTAATCGTTTCACCCCCAAGCAAAGCATTTCACTATTTTACTGCCACTATTGCGCAGGGGGTTACATGGAGGGGAAAGTGGTGAGAAAGGAAGTTAGATATAGGAAATGTCAGAAGGAGGGTGATAGACGGGTAAGGATACAGAGAATGAGGGTTGGGTAGATGGTGAGAGTACTGGGAGAATAGATGCAAGTTAGTGTGATAGGAGGTATCTATTGACTTTAAATTTAAACTCCTGGAGATTGTAGCTGTCGGGAAAGCAGACATGTGGAAGGGAATTCCACAGGCGGGTAGCGCGAGAAAAGAAGCTATTGGAGTAGAAATTACGGTTACATCTTATCTGTTTAACTGTAAAAGGGTGGGACGTAGTTGCTAATCTAGTATCTCGTGTAAATTCGTACCTAGGCGGCACCAATGGTCTAAGTTCATCGGAGAAGAAGCCGAGAAAATATTTATAGAAGAGGCACAGGGAAGCCATGTCACGCCGGTGAGAGAGTGGTTGCAGCCGATGGCTATTCTTCTGTCTTGTTAGATTCCCAATAACAAAAGAGTTGTTTTTGGACTTAATTTATTCGTCCTGTGTAGATCAGAAACGTGCTTTTTCATTTGCACTGAGATTGGTTGAATTTATTAAACATAGGCATAATTAGATATATTTTAAAAGAGAAGCTGTGTATAAAGCTCCCTGCGGATAATTTCGGATTCAGCTGTGAAAACCTTGACATAGGCTTAAAGCTCATAGAGAACAATTAATTTATTATAATATATTCTTGTTCTTCTAATATATTCTTAGACAGCAAAACATCAAACGTGGTTAGATTACAGCAATTATTTAATCATCTACAGTTATCAGTAGGAAATTGAATACTTGTACTTTGAATAGTTTAGCTTTAAATAGTAAAGATAACAGGAATTTCTAAAAGTAACAAGATTGCACAAATTATAAATCCCTAATAATAATGATTAACAGTTCTATTTGACATTATATATATATATATATATATATATATATATATATATATATATATTAATACAGGTTTCATTGAATAATATAGACAAGTTTTGTCTATTAATTTTGTGTAGGATCCGTTCATACCGTCTGATATTCTTGATGGTGATGTTATTGAAAGAAAACAAAAAATCACAGTATTTGTTGAATTTTTTATCAGGTCTAAGCTTTCGGCTCACATAAGCCATTATCAAAGAGTAAATATTAACACACAGTAAACATAGAACATTTAAGCTATTAACAATAAAGATAATTGAATTGAAAATATAAGTCCATCCCTACCGTGGATATGTGTGTGTGTGTGTGTGTGTGTGTGTGTGTGTGTGTGTGTGTGTGTGTGTGTGTGTGTGTGTGTGTTTAATGTATATATTAATAAATATACATAATATCCTACGTTTAAGGCACGACTCTGAGTTTTATGCATATGCAATCATCAGGTGCATATTATAAACTGGATATAATATGCACCTGATGATTTCGTATGCATGAAACTCCGAATCGTGCCTTAAATGTACAGCATGTATATTTATTAATATATATGTATATCATCATTATTATTTTATTATTATTATTACTGTTATTTTACTATTTTATCATTTTTACACATATATATAATGTGTGTGTGTGTGTGTGTGTGTGTGTGTGTGTGTGTGTGTGTGTGTGTGTGTGTGTGTGTCAGTAAAATAATTGAAGGTTGGTTAGACGAGTGGATAGTAGATAAAAAAAATGTTCAATGCACAAATAAACTGAATATGCAGTGCTAACAATAGGGTCTCTTTGCGTGAAGAGACCACCTTGGTCGAAACCAAGGTAGCAAGTAAGTGGTGTGTTCCATTCTTTGATACACGTATATTATATATATGTGCTGAGGATATTAAAATTTTAATTGGGGATGGCTATTTCAACATGTCAGTTCGAGACATCATTGTCAATTCCGTTCAGTCAAAGAATGAAGAAAAATTCTCATGCCGGAAGCAGCGGCTAGTAAAGGAAGGAGTGGAGAATATTTGTTACATTAAGCCGATGGGGAATCGTAGTGGTAAATTTCCTTTTAATAGTGGGGGGCTTGTGGTTTGACCATTGGGTTAATAGTGGTAGGTAAGAGGGTAAAGGTTACGGATTCACCAAATGTTAAAATCTAATTTATGTAAAAGGCAAATTCTATTATGAATAATCGGAAAAAGAGAATACTATTGAAATTCTGTAAATTAAATTTATATTGAGCTCTCTGTTGGGTCAGTTTTAGTATTTAAAGGATATTACTAGGATACTCTCAGATTATTCACCAATTTTATCCTGGATTATTAAACGATATATAAATATCTTCTCAAAAAGAAATATCCAACATGATTTATGAATATCCAATATTATTTCTTCATTACTATAAACGCTATAATTATTAGGTCAGTCAGTTAAGTGCCATACATGAAACACGCTTGGGTGATCATGTCTCGAAAGAGACATGACTGACTGGGCAGAAGATTATCCCGCAGTAGGTTGCCATTGCTTTCTGCAGTAGACTGGTTGCCAGCCAAGGCTATAGAACCCAATCTGTCCTGTTATTTAACCCATAACTGGAAGGAATAGACGGATTAATACCTTTCCCAAGGGTATTTGAGCGTAAGTGAATGCAATGAATTCAACTGGAATTCGAACTCGGCTCTCCGATCTCTTGTTCCGAGCCGATCTCCACTGAACCACCACGCACATCCAATTATTAGGTACACGTATTTAAAACGATTTCTGTAATAGAAAAAGGAATGCAGTTTTTGTTTCTGTCGGAGGCACAATCTTTCTTTAAAAGGACTTTTCCATCTAATCCGGTTGTTATTATATTCACTGTTTTATATATATTAGTATTGGGGTCATAGTGGAATAATGGATAGCGGCTTGCAATGAGGAATCAAAGAGTAGAGTTCGAATTCATTACATTCACTTACATGTTAATACCTTTGGAAAAGATGGTTCAACTGGGTTCTTAAAGACTGGAACTGCGGAAGTAGATTACCAACAAGAAAGAAACCAGCAAGCTTCAAGGCATTTATTTAAGAATTTAAAGAGAACATGGGCCAGTTCAGCAGCATATTTCTGAAGGACTATTTCAGGTCCACATGCTATGTGGAGATCCAGTTTAGAGATTATATCAGAAACCATGAAAGGAATTGTATGCATGTCACACATTACAGACACGGTTCTGAATGCAAAGTAACTCTAGATGTGTCTAGTAGAATTGGAAGAGAATTTGCGAACAAAATAATATGTTTTATCAGCAAAAGAGGGTAACACTTTGAACACCGCTTACTTTTTTAAAGAGTTTTAATGAATATTAAACAACTCCTGGAATATTTGGCGAACTCATGTGAGTCCGGGCAGAGGTAAGTGAAAAACATATGTAAATTTAAAACAAATGAAAATTAATGTATAAACACAAGAAGTTATGTGTGTGCAAAACTGAAAGTAAAGGAAAGGAGATTAAAAACTACGCTCGTGAGAATATGCTTATTGTATGTGTGAAAAAAGCGTTTATGTATGTGCGTGTGTATGTGAGAGTTCCGACCTCAGTGAACTTGAGGAATGGTACGGGCACCAGCGGGGGCGTTCTATATTCGACTACATCTGAAATAAAAAAAAACGAGAAATGAAATGTTTGATTTTTTATATTATTCCAAAACGTCGCTCAACAGTGTTTTTGGCAAATCCAAGCGGCGTAACCCACACATCTCAAACTGAAAGAAAGGAGGAGGGATACTAGACAAACTCTTAATTAGAACACCATTACCGATTATCATTACAGGTTTATGAAAAGATTATCTTTACTATGATTAAATATCAACTTTTTAAGTATGCTTCTTGATCACACTGAGCACTTTTCATTGGCCTACTGGTGTAGACACTCAATGTGCAAAATATGAAAATGATATAAGCTGTCTAGTGGATTGTGGTGCAGGAAATGCGTTGTGGTAAAGTGGATATCGGCTCGGAACTACAAATATTCGTGTTCGAATTACAATTGAATTTCTTGCATTCACTTACGCGCAAAAATCCTTTGGAACAGTATTAAT
Source organism: Ascarosepion bandense (assembly GCA_037127315.1). Classification (NCBI taxonomy): domain Eukaryota; kingdom Metazoa; phylum Mollusca; class Cephalopoda; order Sepiida; family Sepiidae; genus Ascarosepion; species Ascarosepion bandense. The sequence continues at coordinate 7,060,374 of JBBBDQ010000357.1, read as the reverse complement.
CCGTTACTTTCCTCCAGTTATTTTTTTTTAATCATTTCACCCCAGTCAAGGCATTCCACTGCCACTATTGCGCTTGGGGCTACATAGGGGGAGATAAATAGGAAGAGTGGTTAGATATAGGAAATGTCAGAAGGGGGGGTGATAGATAGTTGGGTGGGTGGGAAGAGTGTTTGAAAGAATGGAATTTAGTTTGTTAGGAGGTGTCTATTGATCTTACATTTAAACTCCTGGAGATTGTAGCCGTCGGGGAAGCAGTCATGTGGAAGAGAATTCCACAGTTGGGAAGTGCGAGAAAAGAAGCTGTTGGAGTAGAAGTTGCGGTTGCATTTTATCGGTTTCACTGTAAAAGGGTGGGATCTAGTTGCTAATCTAGTATCTCGTGCAAATTCGAACCTAGTGTGAACAGATTAGGTTCTATAGTTTTTGGTTGGAAACGAGTCTACCACAGAACGTAATGGCAACCTACTAAGGTATAATCTTATGTCCAGTCAGTCATGTCTTTTTCGAGACATGATCGACCAAGCCTGTATCACGAATGGCACTTAACTAACTGATAACAGTGTTTTATAAGCATTTTTAATTCAGGGTGCCTTGTAGAATAACTAAAACAGTGTGGTGCGCTTCAAATTTTAAGAAGAAAAAGCTATTCATGAAATTTGAAAATAATAAAGAGACCACGTGACATAAGATATTATATATATTTATTTATGCCTGTGTGAAACATGTACTTGATGTACACTATTACATTATTCAGACTATTGTTCTCAAGTTGATTGCCATTTGTACAAAGTTTCGGTCGTTGTACGCTCCGGTCTTCTTCAGGTGCTAGGAATTTCAAACCGAACCCTTTATTAAGGTCACTGATGTATATCAATCTCATTCCTTGTGCGAAGAAGCATCGGAAGAAGGCCGAAGCGTACAACGGCCAAAATGTCGTACAAATGGCAAATAAGATGAGGACAATAGTCCGAATCATGTAAATACTGTAAATACTACTTCATATCAGAAATATAGACAAATATCTGATTGATGTGCTTTGATAATTATTTGAAAGGAGCAGAAGGAAACCCTGAGTGACCTACCGAACAAGGTTATGTAAATGGAAGACAGAACATGGTCTGTATCTTCTTCTTCTTTTATGTGCCCTGTCCTTTCAGGACGTAGGCGATCATGGCTCTCCACGTCTCTTCATCTCTGGTGGATCTTAATATATTTGCACCTGTTACACCTCGCAACACCCGTTCCGTCATCCACCTGAGCAGGCCCTTCAAATGTGTTATCCGCTGCCTTCTTCTGTCTCTTTTTCCTTCTGTCTTGTCTGTAAGTATCAGGTTCTCCAAGCTCTCCTTCCTCATTGCATGTCCCAGAAACTTCAATTGTCTCTTCCTGATGCTCAATATTAATTTCCTTTTCGTTGCCTTTCTTTCCAACACCTCATCGTTGCTCGCATGCTCGGTCCACTATATCCGCAGCATCCTTCTATAGAACCACATTTCTAGTAAAAATTTTCCTGTCTTAGTACTTTACTCAGCTTCTGGAACGCGTCCTTGGATCTCTCTGTCACACTTTCCATCTTTTGTAAGAACACTTCCTGGGTATTTGAATTTTTGTACTTGCTTGATTCTAGTATCCCCCACCTGTATTTGGTATTTTAGGTTGCTCTTTTTGCTGATACCATTGCATTCAGTGTTCTTAAAGTTTATTTGTAGTCTTTTTTTTTTTGTCACTCTCCACAGCTACCTTCTGTAGGAGGTCTTGCAGTTTTCTTTCTGTGTCTGAAATCAGTACTGTATCATCTGCATACCTTATGTTGTTCAAGTTGTGGCCTCCAATAACAAATCCTGACGTAGCATCTAGGATCCTCAAAATATTCTCGCTGTACAAGTTGAACAGATCCGGTGAAAAGACACATCCTTGTCTTACGCCCCTTTCTATCTTTGTAAATCTGCTGAAATCGTTACCTGTCTGTATGCAGGCAGTTTTCTGCCAGTATACTATGATGAAAAGAAATAGATTACAAAGAACTTACCTGAAGAGACACGATACAAAGAAAATGATAACCAAGAACCTATACTAGTAGCAAACTGCCTGCATAGAACAGTAAATGAGATCAGCATATATACAAAAAAATAGAAAGGAGGTGTAAGACAAGGATGTTTCTTCTCGCCAGATCTATTCAACCTATACATCGAGGTAATTTTGAGAGAACTGGGTGTCCTGCCAGGATTCGTTATTAGCTGACACAACCTTAACAATATAAGAAAACCCTCCCACTGAACTTGCTGGTGTCCAAACCCTGAACTTCTCTATCACTCAGTCTCACAGGCAAGTAGTGGATTTACCCACGTGATTACCCAGGAAACTTAAAGATTTTTTATTGAGTAAATTGGGGTGTCATTTACATAGATGCCTACTTGGGAAGTGATGACATCAGGATGATCATTGATTAAGGGCAGAAACAGCGAAAGACCTAGGATTGTTAGTTTTACGACATATCAAATCTTTGTAACTTAATTTCAAATTTCGTATAGCGCGCCATCGAACTCTCAACTAAGTAGTGATGGTCAACCCAACGAGTCTCGCCAATCATTACCCTACGCAAACCAGCAATCTTTAGAATGTGTATGGAGGTGAAAAACAATTCTCTGACATATTTAGCAAAATCTAACAATCTGAAAAACATGAGAAATTTGTCCTGGAATTCCTTCCTGGTCAGATATTTTTAGCAAATCCTCGTACGTTTCTCACTCTGAGAATTGTTGCATACTTTATCCAGTGCATCGTCAGACATAGCAAGCAACATTTAAGCGAAAAAGAATGAAAAATATTTTTAAGACTTCCTTCCTACTTTCTTCCAATTCCATTATTTTTTTCCTTCCGAAGGCTTATTTTCGATGTTTTTCACGTATTCGTCTTATTTGTTTCATTCGCGAAGACTTCTATTTTTTTCTCGTTCTTTATTTGTCTACGAATTTATTTATTAAGTTTCTGTACTTTTTGTTTTCAACTAGTTTCGCTTTAAATATTTTTATTGCTAGCATCATTATAGTTCTTTTTTGCTTTCTGGCATATTTTTACTGTCTTTTACGTTTCATTTTCTTTTTTGTTTATTATTTGACATTTCGAATATTTTTTCTGCTTTTACAGGCAAGTCCTTGCAAGGAAAATTCAAAAAATACAAATCAGAATTTTTTCTTTTTTTTTAATTCTTTTTTATCGTTCCGTTTCCCTTAAAAAAAAATGGAAGACATTTTTGAATTTCTAGAATGTTTTTGCAATATAATTCTTTGGGCGCTTCCAACCGTTACGCGCGCACGCACGCACACACACACACACACACACACACATAGATAGATAGATAGATAGATAGATAGATAGATAGATAGATAGATAGATAGACTTATATATATATATATATATATATATATATATATATATATATAATAGTTTTCGTCATTATATTTTGGTGTTTAGTTGTTGTTTTTTTCTGTTGCGTTCTTTGTTTCTCTTTATTTTTTCTCTATTGTTAATTATTTTCCGTTCATGTTTTCACCTATCTATCTACAAAGAATTATTATTATACTAGCAAGTTTATCATGCATTCATGATTTTTTAAAAAGCTAAGCAAAATATTAAAAAACAGGGAGAATTCTTTAGAAACAAAGAAAAGTGTGCTGAACTGTTAAGCAATATCTGTCCTTCCATATCACAGTTCATGCTAAAAAGTCTCCTTGCTGGTGAAGATAAAACTTGAAGCAACTGAGACGCGGTTCTACACAAGCATGCCGGGAATAGCATGAACCGAAGACGTGAGCAACGACGAAACTTTAGAGAAAATTAAAATAAAAAGGACACATTTGGATGCTCTCCGAAAGGGCAATGCGAATTAAAAAGGACTTGTACATATGTTTTTTCGATTATGCAAAGGCGTTCGACAAAATACGCCACAAAGAATTGATAGACATGCTCACTTGCCTCGACATATTTGGGAAAGATATAAGATTAATCAAGAATCTCTACTAGCAACAAACCACCTGCATACGGACAGGTAACGAATTCAGCAGACATAAAAAGATAGAAAGGGGCGTAAGACAAGGATGGGTTTTTTCACCAGATCTATTCAACCTGTACAGTGAGACTATCTGAGGACCCTAGATGCTATGCCAGGATTTGTCATCGGAGGCCACAATTTAAACAATCTAAGGTACGCAGATGATACAGTGCTGATAGCAGACACAGAAAGGAAACTACAAGATCTCCTGCAGAAAGTAGCTGAAGAGAATGATAAGAAAGGACTACAAATAAACTGCAAGTAAACCGAATGCATGATCATCAGTGAAAAGGGCAGCCCAATATGCCAAATACTGGTCGGTGATACTAGAATCAAGCAGGTACAAAAATTTAAATACCTGGGAAGCGTTATAACAGAAGACGGAAAGTGCGATACAGAGATCCGAAGGGGAATTGGCATGGCGAAGGAAGCATTTCAGAAGTTGAGTAAAGTATTAAGAAACAGGACAATTTCGCTAGAAACAAGGAAGAGAGTACTGGATTGCTACGTGCTGTCCGTCCTTCAATATGGCAGTGAATGCTGGACACTATCATCGAGGATGAAGGAAAAACTTGAAGCAACTGAAATGTGGTTCTACAGAAGGATGCTGCTGATATTATGGATCGAGCATGTAAGCAATGATGAGGTTTTAGAAAGGATAGAAACGAAAAGGAAATTATTACTGAGCATCAGGAAGAGACAGCTAAATTTCCTGAACATGCAATGAGGAAGGAAGGCTTGGAGAATCTGATACTAACTGGCCAGATAGAGGGAAGGAGAAACAGAGAAAAACAACATGTAACATACTTGACTGGCCTGAGCGGGTGGATGGCATAACGAGGTTTGCGTGGCGTAACAAGGGAAAGCGTGCTAAGAGCCACCAGGGATAGGGAGACGTGGAAAGTCATGATCCCATACATCCTGAAAGAACAAAGAAGAATAATAAGAAGAAGAAGATATTTAGTATCAAGGACAGTTGAAATCTCTAGGGCACGTAATGAGAAAAGAGTGGTTGAAAATTTGATACTCAAGGGACATATTGGGGGCAAAAGGAGCAAAATGAAGCAACGCAAAATCTACTTAATACGCTTGTTTAAATGGTTGGCAGAACAGGGATTAAGAGTGATAGCAAAAAGAAAAAAATTACTCAGATCTACAAAAGAATTGAAAACTCTGGAAAAACATGATCACCCAAGTCCTAAAGGGACACTAGACAATGGGAAAACACTTTGGAAAATATGTAAACATTGGTATGAACATCACCTAGCACCGGTTACAAAAATAAAAGACGTCACAATTCTATGAGATTACACCATCTACACAGACAAAACTGAAGCAAATAAACCGGACATTATTGTTAAAAACTGAAAAACCATGCTTACTAATTATAGTTTGTCCAACGGATTGTAACATAGCAACCAAGGAATTTGAAAAACTATCAAATTATAAAGACCTGGAAATTGAAATAGAAAAAATGTGGAAATTGAAAACAAGAATCGTACCAGTGATAGTAGGTGCGTTTGGAATGATAAAAAAAGGAACACAACAACACAATGAAAAAAATCCTTCGAGATTCCAGCTAATGGAAAATTCGAAAAATTGTTTTGTTAAGTACGGCCCATGCATTAAGAACTTTGTCCTTGCAACGCTCGTGATGTTATGAGAGATGGAAAAACAAATTATGTAATGTAGCACTAACAACACACCACTACCAGCCTTAGATCTTCCCGCAGATTTTGTAGTTAGTGTGACCATAGCAGTAATCAAAATGTGATAATAATGGAGGTATTATTATTATTATGTCATTTTTCATCATATTTCGATTTCTGCTTTGGTCTCACTACCAACCAAGTCTGCGGGGAGACCTAAGGCAGGTAGTGGCGTGTTGTTATGGCTCCATTTCATGTTTTTCTATCTTCCCTATCATCTCCAGCATTACATAGATAAAGTTTTCCTTAGTGTGTGGGCTGTACTTAATAAGACAATTTTTTGTATATCTCTTAAGCTGGGGTTTCCAGGGATTCTTTCAATGTGTTGTTTTGTTCCATTTTTTATCATTCCAAGTGCACCTACTATCACTGGCACAACTCTTGTTTTCAATTTCCACATTTTTTCTATTTCAATTTCCAGGTCTTTATATTTTGACAGTTTTTCAAATTCCTTGATTGCTATGTTACAATCCGCTGGACAAGCCATATCAATTAATAGACAAGTTTTCTCCTTCTGGTTTTTAACAATAATGTCTGGCCTGTTTGATTCAATTTTTCTGTCTGTGTAGATGGTGTAATCCCATAGAATGGTTACATCTTCTATTTCTGTAACCGGTGCTGGGTGATGTTCATACCAGTGTTTGTTTACAGCTTTTCCATAATGTTTGCACATTGCCCAATGTAAATATTGCCCAACTCTATCGTGGCGATTTTTATATTCATTTGGGGCAAGCACAGAACAGCCTGAGATTAGGTGGTCTATTGTTTCTTGGTGTTTATCACAAAACCTGCATTTTGGATCCATATTATTATGCATAATATTTGCCTGAAAGTTTCTCGTGAAAAGACAAATAATAATAATAATAATAATAATAATAATAATAATAATAATTTACAATTTGGGTGGTTGTTATCATGCACCAAATGGAGTTTCGGTGAATGAACTATTAATCTAACATGCGACATTAAAATTCGAAGACGATATGGAATAGCGAAAGATGCCTTCGAAATATTAAGCAAAGTATTAAGAAACAGAAATATTTCATTAGAAATAAAAAAAAAAAAAGGGTGTAATGTAATATCGATCCTAAGCTTTCAAATTTTATTCTCTCACTAGAAACTATCTTACATATTTATATGACTACCATCGGGCCACATCTGATCTAGTGTTTTTGCTATATATGTAGTCTTCGTCCTGACCTAGTACATCTTGTTCAATTCTTTCCTACTGCCACAAAGTAATAATAACAAAAGGACTACTCTATTTTCATTTGGCAATAAATACCAAGTATAGTATGAAATAAATTATTTCTTTTAAAAATCTGGGGTGGTCTAACAATTCTGGCCGGTAGTATATATATATATATATATATAATATTTACGCTCTCACACCCTGATTGAGCACTCTGGAAGAAAAGTAGACTTTGAAAAACAGTAGCCACTCTTGCGTGCACGCATCGCTCATTCGGTAAAATGAATTGGAGCACACTAGCTATTGGGCTCGTAATATGATATGCGCTAAAAAGACTGCCTTCTTCAACCAAACGCTCCGTAGCCCAGGGGTAGAGTCGCCGACTGACATCAATTCGGTCGGGTTTTGAGCCTGGGTTGGGTAGCAACTGGAGTCTAACCATACTGATGAGCTGTGATGCAGATATGTCTGCGGATGACAATATATATATATATATATATATATAAAGGAAAACTCAACACGTCATTCCAATTGGTTTCTAAATTATAATTCATTTCTATTAGCTCATTTCATCAGACCTTACAATATTCCTTCCATTTGGTACAAAAATCTTGCCGGTATAAGCATATTCTTTAACTGAAGAGAAGGATAAAAATAGAAGGATAAAATAACAATAAAATAAAAATAAGAAGGAAAACAGAGTCAGGACTTAGGCATTGGTTCGTTCTTTTTAAAAAAAGAAATTGGTTATGAGAGTTGTTTCAGAGACGCACATACGTAACCATTTTCTTCACCTTTCCTTCTCTTCCTTTCATAACACACGACACACCCGTCCTTTCGACAGTAACCTTCTAACTGACTTTCAAGGATTTATTTATTTGAAATATAGTATAAAAATTGACAGGTGTGCGCATGCAACTTGCAGTCCTGATTGTGACGATAAACTATATCCCACAGCAAGACTCCTGATCGGGTGATTAGATGTTTTTAGAAGCGTGGAACTACCTCTTCATTATTCCTATGTCTACACTGACATGGCGTGATAGTACCTGTTAGGGTCTCAACTATGGCCAAATAATGAACTTCCAAACAAAAAGAAAACACTTCAAACGATAAAAATAGTACTTGTCTTATAGTAAAATTAAAAACAATGCATATTTATAAAAAAATGATCAGCAATACAATTTACAGTAGAATTGCCAACAATAAATGTTATCTGTAGTTGAAGGTATGCAATTTGTTCGAAATATATTTAACTAGAGAAACAAAATTGTGTTCAAAATGTTTAGAACTCGGCATTAAATAACCAATAGAAATGGAAATGTCTCTAAACAAAATCAAGCAAGCAAGATGAAAGATTTCTGTCTTGGGATTAATCCATATAGTATCCTACAATTTCTAAAAGAAACGAAGCCATATTCCAAAATATAACTTGAACCAGACATGTAAGAAATGATAAGATTTTGGAGAGGGTGCAAACGAAAATGAAACTTATACTTACCATCAGGACGAGTCAGGACACATAATGAAGAAAGAAGGTTTAGAAAATTTGACAAAGACAGACGGAAACAGCAGAAATGTGATTTTACAAAAGGATACTGAGGATACCATGAACCAGACATGTAAGAAATGACAAGGTTTTAGAGAGGATGCAAACGAAAATGAAACATATTTAGCATCAGGAAGAGACATATGAGGTTTCTGGGACACATAATGAGGAAGGAGGGCTTAGTGAATCTAATACTCAAAAACAGGAGAGAAGGAAAACGACCCAAGTGAAAGCAGCGTGAGACATACTTAATTGGCTTGAGCAAGTTAATGGAGAAACGGGGTTTAGTAGAGATATCAAGAGGAGAAATATTAGAACGACAAGGGATATGAACAAGTAGAAATCCATGATCACGTACCTTCTGAGGGGGCACGTCACATAAAGAAGGAGTATACCTTATTCTCACCATCAAATATATATAAAAATGAGAATGATGAAGGAGACACTCGAAAAATACTGAAAATATAGTTTTACAGAAGAATACTGAAGATGCCATGGACCGAACATGTGTTCAACGACAAGGTTTTGGAGAGAATGCAAACAAAAAAGAAACTTATGCTTAACATCAAGAAGAGACAGCTGAAATTTCTGGGACACGTAATGAGGAAGGACGGCTTAAAGGATCTAATACTCACAGGACGGATAGAGGGAAAAAGAAACAAGAGATAGTAGTGCGAGGTATACTTGATGAGCTTGAGCAAGTGGACGGCATAATAGGGTTTAGGAGAGATATCAAGAAAAGATATGTTAAGAACGACATGGTATAGGGACAAGTGGAAGTCCATGATCACCTTCGGCCTGAAGGGACACGGCACATAAAGAAGAAAAAAAGAAGAGGGATATGATTTTGAAAATACAACACTAAATCTTTGAAGGAAGAGATATTTCCAGATTAATATAACTATATGGGGGGGGGGGGGCGTAGTGTAATTTGTTGATTATCAAAACGTGTTATAGAAACTCCCAAGGCACGCTTCAGGCGGATCCGTCTATTGTGATTTTTTTTTAAACTTCAGAATATCCTTTTTTTTCTGATTCCGCAAGAAACAATACAAAGAGCCGACTGGCAAACCACGGCTGCCCGTGCGACACGCGTCCAATACAAAGAAACAATTCTGCCTCCTATTTCGATGCCTGACGAAGTTGACAAGACACCGACAGTCCACCCTAAGGCCAGAAATGAAGCACCGGCAATAATAACGTATGATAATATGTTTGAATGTCCCGCTAATGATATTCCTTTTGTAGAAAAACTGCGTCGCGTTTTCCTGTTGAGTTTTCGTTTTATTCAAGTTCTTTGAAGAGAAGATAGAAGATTAAATGAAAGATGAAGGCTTTCTTAATCAGGTGATTTAACTGATGAAGAAAACCTTCATCTTTTGTTTAAAACGTTGTGATAACAACAACGATGAGGACAATAGTCCGAATCTAAACAATGCAAATAATGGCAACACCATCTCAGAAATTTAGTTCAACCAACAGAAGAGACTCGAGAGCAACTCAGTGTAGAGTTTGATTATACACTACGCCTCCTTGGCCTTACACTCTCGGCGGACATCAAATGGAATTACTATATCGAATCCATTGCTAAATCCGCTGCTATGAAAGTCGGTTTTCTGCTCAGGGCACGGAAGTTTTTCCCGTCTGAATCTATCCTGCACATATATAAATATACCATCCGCCAGTGTATTGAATACTCCTGCCACATCAGGTAGGGTGCCCCTGCTACTCTCCTCAGGCTTCTTGACAAAATACAACGGAGAATCCTTAATGTGATCGATACTGACTTGGCAGACCGGCTACAAGCACTCTCTCACCGGCGTGACGTGGCTTCCCTGTGCCTTTTCTATAAATATTTTCATGGCTTCTGCTCCGATGAACTTAGACCATTGGTGCCCCCTAGATACGAATTTACACGAGATACTAGATTAGCAACTAGGTCCCACCCTTTTACAGTGAAACAGATAAGATGTAACTGTAATTTCTACTCCAACAGCTTCTTTTCTCGCGCTTCCCGCCTGTGGAATTCCCTTCCACATGCCTGCTTCTCCGACAGCTACAATCTCCAGTAGTTTAAATGTAAGGTCAATAGACACTTCCTATCACACTAACTTGCATCTATTCTCCCAACACTCTCACCATCTACCCACCCCTCATTCTCGGTATCCTTACCCGTCTATCACCCTCCTTCTGATATTTCCTATATCTAACCATCCTTTCTCATCATTTTCCCCCCTAGATTTCGTAAATAACTATTGATCATTGAAATAAGGATTTTAGTGTATATGAAAGCATCCGTGTGGAGATCTATTCCACTAAGTACAAATTCGTGGGGAAAATAAATAGAAATATCCCTTTACATTTGGAATACAGATAAAAAGAAATAGTACCACCTATTGCATAGGATGTCTTTTCTTCTTCGCCTCTATAATAACTGCATAAAAAGAACGTGATGTCTGCCTCAGTTCTTGTAAATATCTACATTTTAGAATATTGCTTACCAATGTACTACCACTAGCTTCTTCGAGCATCACGTGAAGCCAAAGATGTTCCCTGTTTAGGATGTGGTTTCCGGCTTTCTCTTTTCCAATCTTCTCAGTTTGTTTTTTGTTTTTTTTTTCAATTGGAGTAGACAGATCTATCTATCGCCCGGTTCACACTCCACACACGTCTATTGAACAGGTGTAGAGGCTCATCCCTTGTTCCCTGTTTAGGATGTGGTTTCCGGCTTTCTCTTTTCCAATCTTCTCACTTTTTTTTTTTCAATTGGAGTAGATAGATCTATCTATCTATCGCCCCGTTCACACTCCACCCTCGTCTATTGAACAGGTTAAGAGGCTCATCCTTTGTTCCCTGTTTAAGATGTGGTTTCCGGCTTTCTCTTTTCCAATCTGTTAAGTTCGTTTGAGCAGAAGCCATGAAAGTATTTATAGAACAGACACAGGTAAGCCACGTCTCGTCGGTGGGAAAGTGGCTGTAGTCGAGCCGCAAAGAATGTTAAAAACATAAGATATGTAAATGTCAGTGTTCATAGCAGACAGAAAAAAAGGCTTCAGAAATTCATAGAGAAAATGTAATAAAGACAAATGAGAAACGATGATTAAATATCAACTGTAAGACAGAATGTAAAGTTAATAGCAAGAAAAACACGTTAAAATAGTCAATAAGAATTCGAGATACAAAAAAGAGCATGTAGAAAAATTTGAATATAGTAGCATCAAAGATGAAGGAACTTGGCGGCTCGACTCCAGCCACTTTCCCACCGACGGGATGTGGCTTCCCTTTGTCTGTTCTATAAATACTTTCATGGCTTCTGCTCAAAGGAACTTAAGTCACTGCAGGTGTTTACCCGTGCAGACTGGCAACTATGTCTCACCCTTTCACAGTTAGATCAACCAAATGCCGACGGCAGTTCTACTCCTTCAGCTTTTTTTCTCGCACTTCCCGCCTGTGGAACTCGCTTTCTTATTCTTGCATTCCTGACGGCCACAACCTCCAGGAATTTAAATGCAAGGTCAATACCCATCTCTTAACCACGTGACTCTAGTTCTTTCTTCACCACCCTGTATATTCTTTCCTTTCTCTCTACCTTTGCAATTGTCATCACCCTTATATTCCCTTCCTTCTCTTGCTTCCTTTTAACTGGTTCGTGTCCCTCTTCAGTCTCTTCTATCTAATTTTTACTCTTATGTAGCCCCCTGCACATCAGTGGCATTACCGCCTTGCTCGGGGTGATATGATTAAAAAAAAAACTTGAAGCAACTGAAATGTGGTTCTACAGAAGGATGCTGCGGATATCATAGATAGAGCATGTGAGCATTGATAACGTTTTGGAAAGGACATAAACGAAAAGGAAATTAATACTGAGCATCAGGAAAGCACAGCTAAAGTTCCTGTGTCATGCAATAAGGAAAGGGGGCTTCCTGATACTAAGAGGCCATATAGAGGGGGAAAGAGACAGGGGAAAGCCGCGGATAACATATTTGAAGGGCATGAACAGGTGGATGACAGAACGAGATTTGCGTGCTAAGAGGCACCATGGATAGGGAGACGTGAAAAGACATGATCGTCTACGTCCTGAAAGTACAAGGCACAAAGAAGAAGAAAACGCTAAAACCAAATGTTTTACGAGACAATATGCGAGTAAATCTCTCTGGACATAATTTATCAAAATTCATTTGTATGCTAAGACGAAGTTCTTCAAAAAACAATATTCCAGTAAAGCTCTCCTGGCAGAATTTATCAAAATAGTTTGCGCTTATATGCTAAGATGAAGTCAATCACAAGTCAATATGCGAGTAAAGCACTCTGGACAGAATTTAGAAGTCTGTTTGCGTAATATATGCTAAGACGAAATTATTTAAAAACGAAATCCGAGTAAAGCTCTCTAAATTGAATTTATTAAACAGTGTGCGTTTATATGCTAAGACGATGTTATTCACACGACAATATACGAGTAAAAATATCTTGACAACATTCATCAGTCTGCTTGCGTCTATGTGCACTGACGAACACAAGTCAATGTACGAGTAAAGCTATCGGGACAGAATTTAGAAGTCTATTCGTGTTATATAAGCTCAGACGAAGTTATCTACAAGAGAATAAACGCCTAGCTTCTTGCAGATAACTTTGTCTGAGCTTATATATATTCTCTGTACAGAATTTGACACTCCGTTTACGATTAAATGCTCAGGCAAAATTGTTCACAAGACAAAATGCAGGTAAAGCTCTCAAGAAATAATTTATCAAATTGATTGCGTTTATGTGATAAGATGAAATTATTCACAAGACAATATGAGAATTAATCTCTCTGGACAGAATCTATTAGTCTGTTTGCGTTTATATGCTCAGACGATGTCATTCAAATGACAATGTGTCAGTAAAGCTCTCTAGACAGAATTTGTCAAACTGTGTTTATATGCTAAGGCAAAGTTATTTATAAGATAATATGCAAGTAAATCTATCTGGACAGAATTTATCAATCTGCGTTTATATGCTAAGATGAAGTCATTCACAATACAATATACCAGTAAAGCTCTCCAGACAGAATTTATGAAAATTGTTTGCATTTATCTGCTAAGACGAAATCATTCGCAAGAGATTATGTTAGTGAAGCACTCTTGGCAGAATGTAGAAGTCTGTTTACGCTTTGACAAAATTATTCACAAACAAAATTCGAGTAAAGCTCTCTCGACTGAATTTATCAAAATGGTTTTTATGTTAAGACGAAATCATTCACAAGACAATATGCGAGTAAAGCTCTCTGGAAATAATTTACCAAATAGTTTGCGTTTATATACTAAGACGATGTTATTCACAAGACAATATGCGATTAAATATCTCTAGACATAATTTATCAGTCTTTTAGCGTTCATATGCACACCGGAAGTCGTTCATAAGACAACATCCGAGTAAAGCTATCTGGACAAAATTTAGAAGTTTGTTTACGTTATATAAGCTCAAACGAATTCATCCACAAGACAATATGAGGGTAAAGCTCCTTGGATATAAATCATCAGCCTGTTTCCGTTCATATCCTGAGACGGAATTATTCACATGACAATATGCAAGTAAAGCTCTTTTTTTTTTTTTAATCATATCACTCCAAGCAACGCGATAACGCCACTGATGCGCAGCGGGCTACGTAAGGGTAAAAAGAATGGAAAAGAGAAAGCCGGAAACCGCATCCTAAACAGGAAACAAGGGATGAGCCTCTTCACCTGTTCAATAGATGTGGGTGGAGTGTGAACCGGGCGATAGTTTAGTCTATCTACTCCAATTGGAAAAAAATAAAAATAAAAGAGTGAAAAGACTTGAAAAGGGAAAACCGGAAACCGCATCCTAAACAGGAAACAAGGGATGAGCCTCTTCACCTGTTCAATAGATGTGGGTGGAGTGTGAACCGGGCGATAATTTATCAAATTGTTTGCGTTTATATGCTAAGACAAACTTATTCACAAATCAATATAAGAGTAAAGTGTTCTGAACACATCAGCCAGTTTGCGTTTTAATGGCAGACGAAGTCATTTAAAGGACAACATCCGAGTAATCTCTCTGCAGAGAATTTAGCTATCTGTTTGCTCAGACAAAGATATTCACGAGACAATACGCGTGTAAAGCTCTTTAGACATAACTTTTCAGTCTGTTTGTAGTTAAAAGTGAGAATAATGGTCTCTTTTCATAAAACAATCAATATTTCATTAACCATATATAACAGGCTTTTTTATCCCTTTTCCAGGGATTAAACCTGTTTTTAATTCATTTTAATATTCTATAACATTCTGAAAATTGATGTGTCTGCATCTGCATTGCGAGCTATGGGAAAAATAGGCTTACGTGTATTGTGTTATCATTTAATATATTATCTTGTGAGTATATAACTTTAACTTTAATCTTTATGCAACTATTGCATTATTCACATGCTTTTTTGCTGGAATAAATCAAGGTTGCTTCACAAGATTGCACTTGGTCACAATGCCGTGAGCATCCAGCAGTTTTTGGCAGAGAAGGACATCGCCGTACTGGAATAATCCCCCTTCTAGCAGTGCATAGAAACGTGGCAGGAAAGGATGGGAAAGTGTATTAGAATTGAGACGGGTAACTATGAAGGCGAAACCATATAGTTTGTTGTTGGAAATGAAATAGTTTGCTTGCGAAATAAAATTTTTCAAACGCACCTCTTAGCTTTGTCTTAGCAGAAACAAAGATTTCAATTTTTATTCAGTTTTCATTCAAATCATTAAAAATAAAATATAAATATTTGTCTATATTTCTGAGGTGAGGTAGTATTAATACTATGTATATTATTCGGGCTATTGTCCTCATTTGTTGCCATTCTCTCTCTCTCTCTCTCTCTCTCTCTCTCTCTCTCTCTCTCTCTCTCTCTCTCTCTCTCTTGCAGTGTTACAGACTTACGCGCAAAGACACTTGGGAAAAGAATGAATCTGCCGTTTCTCTCTAGCTACGGGATAAATATTGGTTTCTGGAGTCTTGGTTAGTAACCAGTCTACTACAGAAAATAATGGCAACCTACTGGGGAAAAAATCTTCTGCCCAATTGAGACATATACGTGTATCACGTATGGCAACTTAACTTACTAGAGTAGCGATTAAGCTATTATTTTACAGTTGAAATGGCCAGATGTAACCATAAGTTCTCTACTTAATAATTTCTTCTATTATACCTCTTCCAACTCTCTTCCAACTTCTTGCTTCCCAGACAATTTTGATCTTTAAAATTAAATGTAACTTATTATGTCCTGTTCTTCTATTATTCACTCTTCTTTCTATGGCTTTTCCATATCCTTTAAGACACAATATGAGTGGCTTTATTGCTTTGTTTGTGAAGTAAAACTATTCTTAAAATGTTGCTCACTTTATTTTCTATGCAAGCAGTTTGCTGTCAATAAATATTCCAGGTAATTCTTATATCTTTTAGAACAAACTTTCCTAGTAATTAAAATAGCGTTTTGTGTTGTACGCAATCAAATGCTTTAGCATTTATATAGAGCTGTACGTCCTTCTGAATTTGTATTGTTCGCTCAGTTATCATACACTCGTACAAAAATGTTTACAGATTACTATATCTATCCATGTCCTAAAAAAAAAACAATTCTCTTTTTTCTTTTATCTCATTTTTTTACTTTTACGCAAGATGCAGATCAAACCATCATGTGGTAGGTCTATTCTCTAAAATTTCAAAATGGCGCTCAAGGCTGACAACAGACACATTATGAATAGCGTGTCCTGATAACAGTTTGCGTGCGGCGATCATCTTTTGAACTCAAAAATAACCCAAAAGTTCTTTATTTATTCTTTATCCGATCGAGGAAATAGAGCTGTCGACTATTCACTTTTTCCCAGGGGTAAAATACGCGGTCTTTGTTAATAACATCGACTTTATTTCCCGTTTCGTGCTCAATAAAATAACGCATTGGTTTTTCTTACTTTTCTCTTTCATTAAGACGTACTTTTTTTTTTACACCTCACATTGTACCTACATGCAATTTTATTGCCGTTTTTAATATTGCCTATAGTCATAGTTTTATCATTAATCTTTTTCCATGTGCCGTGTCTCTTCAGGACGTTGACGCTCATAGGCCTCCATAATTTCCTGTTCTTTGTTGCTCTTAGTAACATTTGTCATTTTGCTATCTCTCCTAATCTCTGTTCTGTCAATTACTTAGACAATCTCTTTAGGTTGTTCATGCTCAGGTTTCCTCAGTTTTCCTTTCTGTTATTATTATATCCAGTCAATGTCAAAATTCCTGTGCCCTTTCCTTATTATATGATACAGAAATCTCATTTGTCTTTTTCTTATGTAAAAGTCTCTTTTTAAAAATCTTGGAATTATTTCGATTTTTTGTTCTCATCTTGGTTGATATAAGTGTTATAATAGACACAACGTTTCGACCAAGTACCCTCTGGTCTTCATCAGGTGTCCATTAATTGGCTGATGTGGATTATCTCGTTGATTATTGTGAAATAAATTATTGTTCTCTCATGTTGGATTTTGGTTCGTCACTAACAAGTCCAAGGATCGAACTCATGACCACAAGATTATACTAACACGTGCATATAACTACTATATCCACTACGCCACCAAAGGACTTTACTGGTGCATTTTTGGAGTATTTTATATTCAGTGTCAGATGAATTTTGATAACTGGATTATATTAGTGGGTCATAACTTGTCATAATTTGTATTTATTTCTGAGATGAGTAATTTTCAATAATCTTGGAATTATTTCAAACTTTTGTTCTCATCTTGGTTGATATAGGTGCTATAATAGACACAAGTCTCTTTTTGTCTCCATTTTCTCAAACTTCTCATTATTCTTCTGTAGGACCACATGTCTCTTCTTCATATGGAATGCGATTGGCCGGTATTCATTGTCATACATTAGTATAAAAATAAAAAACTGAACATTTTCCATCTCACTAAATTCTGGACAATCTCCTAACAGATGCAGAAGAGATTTGACGCAATAGAAATGTGGTTCTACAGAAGGATGCTGAGGATAACATAAACCGAACATGTGAGCCGAGATGAAGTTTTAGAGAAAATGTCGTTATAAACAAAGAAAAGTGTACTGAGCTGTTATGTAATATTAGTCCTCCTCTATAGCAGGGAATGCTGTGTAATCCCATAAAAATAAATAAGAACAATGTGATTCTACAGAAGGATGCTGATAATACTATGGACTGAACAAAGACGAAGTTTTAGAGAAAATGGAAACAAAAGGGACGTTTACATAACCTATTTTTCTGCTATCCTAATGCAATCGGATTTCGGTATTACATTTTCTAAGCACTTTTTCCTTAATATGTGCCCTTGAAATTTCAACTATCTCTATCTATGTAAAAGTGTTATTTTGCTTCCATTTTCTTTAAAACTTCGTCTTTGTTCACATGTTCAGTTCATTATATTCTCAACATACTTTTGTAGAATCATATTTCTGTTCCCTCACGTCTTTTTTGATTTCTGTTTAGATTTTCTAGCATTCTCTATCATATGACATCACACATAGTAACAATTAAAACTAAACCAGCTAAATAAAAATCACCTAAACCTATTAACATATCTTTCTCCAACATCCGTGGTATCCCTACCAAATTTGCAGCGTTGAATCCTTCCTTCAAGTAAACTCACCTGACATCTTAGCTCTCAGTGAAACTAACCTTGACTCCCTCCCACTATTCCTTTCTCTGATTTCTATATTCCTGGTTACCTTCCCCTCTTTAGGAAGAACTCTAATATCCATATGCATGGAAGTGGCGTTAATGTCAGTGAACAACTCCCTCAAGCTAGGGTGATTTCTCTTGAATCTCCAGATCATTCGTCTCTCTCTCTCTCTCTACTAGGCTCGTTTAGATATCTTTTCTTTCTCTACCTTCATCTCTTAACTGTTACGTGCTTAACAGCATCTCTATATTATAGATAAGACCATTTCCTCTCACTCCTTCGCTCATATACTTGTATTTGGAGATTTAATACCTACCACACCAAGTGGCTGGAAAACTCTGTCATAATTCTTGCTAGAATTTATTTCGACAATGTAAATTTACCTTCATTGTCTCTTTCAGACCGTTGAAAAAGTCAAAAATATTTTATAAAGCTCTGGATAATATCCATCGAGCTGTCTATTTTGTCTAATTCATAATTTATGTATATTTGGATAAAATCTTTTAGATTGTCCTCTCTGTCTTTATGGGTCTGTGATTCTCTTTATATATATATATATATATATATATATATATATATATATATATATATATATATATATATTAAACGATGTCTAGCCGTACTGATGAGCTCTAATACAGCGAAACAGGACTCTCTGCGGATGACTATTTACACTCCCGCCCGTCGATTGAGTAATCTGGGGAAATAGTAGACTTTAAAAACAATAGCTTCTCACCGCTATTTACGCATCGTTCCCTAGCAATGGATTAACGCTCTTGGCTACTGGCATTTGTATAAATCGTGTATATAACACGCTAAAATTTGACTTCCTCCACCTTGCACTGTAGCTTAGAGGTTGAATATCTGACTAATGTCAAATCAGTCGCGTTCTAATCCAGGCCGGAAGCAATCGGATGTATAACCGTACTGATAAACGGTGACTATATATATATATATATATATATATATATATATATATATATATATATATATATATATAGTTACGAAATGGATTAACTCCTACATATTCCTCATTTATTTCTTTAAATATTAATTTTAATGCTACTCGTATTCGAGTAGATACTCTGATTTTATAAATAAAAAAGGAATTAAACAGTATATATATTTATATCTACTTGCCTGAATAATCGGGAAATTTTATTAGGACAATATGCGTCCTTCGGCAGGATTAGAACCTGCGTCCTCTAAGAAAATCCTCAATTGATCATACGTGTCTTGACTGGTCGACCAAGAAGGACTTACAGTGAAAAAAAATCCAAAATAATGCTTTTAAATACACCTTTCCTGATTTTTTTAACAATTCATATCTTTTGTTTGGTATCCTAATGTAAACAAAAACAATTTATCTACGAAATTTTATGAATACCTTTCTAAAATAGATTAACTCCGACAGATTTTTAATTAATTTTTTTAACATTATTTTCATTTTCGAGCGTTCAAGACATATCAGATCAAGAGAGGTCAAAAACAATTTTAATAAAATTACATGATCAAAAATAATTTATTTCATAAATTTTAATAAAAAGGATGAAAATAAAAGTGTTAAAAAGGATGTTAGAGAATTAAAAGAATTCTAGTATTAAATAATTTCTAGGATCACTATTATAATAGTACAAGAAATAGTGGTATAATTTTTATATCAGTATACACACCCGATCAAAAATTTAAGACCACTTAAAAATCTTTAAAAAGAATTTTTTTTTTTGCAGATAGATTTTAAACTCCTTCCACTTAAGGTTACCAATACTACAATCTAAAAGGTTATGAAAACAAAAAGCTACATTCCAAACATTTTATTTAGAAATTTACATTTTTATAAAATGAGGCCATTTACACATGATCAAAATTATAAGACCAGAGACAAAAATTCTACGAAATTGTACAAAAAGTGTATGAAAATATTCAACAATCAAATTTAATAATGATGTCTACCTCCACTGCTTTTGATGACTTCAAAAATTCTGTTGAGCATGCTAGAAATAAGCGTTTCCATTAAGGTGCGGGGGATGTTGCTCCAGCTTCTGAAGATGGCTTCACAAAGTTCATTTTTTGTTGAATATTGTTTGCCATTTCGATAAACATCTCTTGTCATCCATCCCCAAACATTTTCAATTGGGTTCAAGTCCGGTGAGCATGCAGGATGTCCCAAGAGATGGATCCCATTTTCTTGTAGAAAGGTCAAGGTCCGTCTTGCAACATGGATTGCAGCATTATCCTGTCGGAATAACCATCCATCCCCACACAAACGATGGCTCTCCGTCATCAAAGATGCTTTTTGTATCATGTTAACACAACCACCGCTCTCTGACGACCCTGCACCACCTGGAGCTCCATCGTCCCTCTGTAAGAAAAGGCACCCCATACTATTAGGGACTCTCTACCACTATGATGTGTGGAGAAAATTTCAGGAGGCATGTTTTTGTTATGCCAATATTGTTGGAAGCCATCAGGACCATTTAGATTGAATTTTTTTTCATCAGAAAACAGGACTTTATTCTACTTCTCAACGTCCCATGTTTGGTATTCACGACCAAACTTTAAGCGGCCCAACTTGTGACGTGGAAGCAACCGAGGAATTTGTTTATGCTTTTTATTTACCATGTCTTTTTGTCTTAAGTGTCGTCTGATGGTTACGGGACTGCAATCAGCATCTGTGACTGCCTTAATTTGACTAGAAGAAAGTCTCCCGTCTTTTATAACAACCTGTCTTATTCTCCTACTCAATGCAGGAGAAATTTTTTGGGGCCTACCAGAGGATTTTGCTTTTCCATAATTCTCACTTTTCTTTAGAAAGATGCAAATCACAGTTTAACTGCGATTTACCTTAGCTGCGATCGCCCACTGTGACAAACCTTGCTTATGGAATTCTAGAATTCGAGAACGCTCAACTTTGTTAAGTTTGCTTGCTTTAGGCATGTTAACATCTTTACGCAGTGATTGCTAATCTCTAACTGAACTAAAAACATTGGAATTGCCATAGATCTAACAATTTATACGCCTGGTCTTATAATTTTGATCATGTGTAAATCGCCTCATTTTATAAAAATGTAAATTTCTAAATAAAATGTTTGGAATGTAGCTTTCCGTTTCGATAACTTTTAGATTGTAGTATTAGTAACCTTAAGTGGGAGGAGTTTAAAATCTATCTGTAAAAAAAATTTCTTTTTAAAGATTTTTAAGTGGTCTTAAATTTTTGATCAGGAGTGTATAAATAAAAGTGTTAAAAAGGATGTTAAATAATTAAATGAATTCTAGTATAAAATAATTTCTAGAAGCACTATTATAATAGTACAAGAAATACGGGTATAATTTTTATACCAGTATATAAAGGTGTTAAAAAGGATGTTAAAGAATTAAATGAATTCTAGTATAAAATAATTTCTAGAATCACTATTATAATAGTACAAGAAATACGGGTATAATTTTTATACCAGTATATAAAGGTGTTAAAAAGGATGTTAAAGAATTAAATGAATTCTAGTATAAAATAATTTCTAGAATCACTATTATAATAGTACAAGAAATACGGGTATAATTTTTATACCAGTATATAAAGGTGTTAAAAAGGATGTTAAAGAATTAAATGAATTCTAGTATAAAATAATTTCTAGAATCACTATTATAATAGTACAAGAAATACGGGTATAATTTTTATACCAGTATATAAATAAAGGTTTTAAAAAGGATGTTAAAGAATTAAATGAATTCTAGCATAAAATAATTTCTAGAATCACTATTATAATAGTACAAGAAATACGGGTATAATTTTATACCAGTATATAAATAAAGGTTTTAAAAAGGATGTTAAAGAATTAAATGAATTCTAGTGTTAAATAATTCTAAGAATCACTATTATAATAATATAAGAATTACTGGGATAATACTTAGTGCAAACTTACTTTTGCAGACACTATCACCACCTCTTTGTATATAATACAGAATGAAAATGTTATATATTTTATGAAAATAAAAACGAATAGTGACAAACATTTTAAAACACGAAACAAACTTTGTAGGACTTTCTATTCTTCAGTTTTAAGTTCAACTATTTTTTTTTTTTGCGTTTCATTGCGCCCAGACTAGATATGCAAGTCACATTGCTCCTAATAAATATGGAAATATATGTAAGAGTTACATGTATGAAAGATCATCATTGATATGATTGTCTGAAGAATAAAACATTGCGACAAAAATGATACACAATTTGATTGTCTAGAAACAAGTTTCCTTTTTCTTAATTTATCTTACATATATATATATTTATATTTATATATACATTGTTTAAATATATGTATGTTTATATGTATGTATATTTAAATATTAATATATATTTACATATATATATGTATATATAATATTCATATATATATATATATATATATATATGAACGTGCGCATACATAGTAAAATATCATTTTGTGCGCATACATAGTAAAATAACATTTGACCACCTTCACAAGGTTTACTTTGTCTCTACCCACACACATGCACACACCTATATATATACACATATCTATACATATTCGTATGTGTATTTGTCAAAAGCAATGTTCATCTATAAATCTGATGTGAGTTATTATTATTCAAGACATTGTCTTCACAGTCAAATTGCTATTAACCCACGACGCTGATAAAAACTATACATACCTATATATATATATATATATATATATATAAATTTATAAATTTATATATAAGTATGTATATATATACTAAAGACAAAGACAATATTTCTTCCGTAATTTCTCAAAAACATGTTAAATTTATAATATATTATAGAAAATGGAAGACAGCAAACCTTGTTTTTTAATAATAATAATAATGTCAATTCTAAACTAGCAATGACTAATATAGTGTATGAATTTTAATGCCCTGCATAAGATTGTGTTTGTTGTCATAAATCATTTACCTCTATTGTCCATATTACCATTTTGAGTAGACGCCTTATATGTCACCTATCTAGTCATGACAGTGCAATAAAAAAAAACATATAGTAACCCATAACTCACAAGAACCCTAAAAAAAATTTTGTTTGAAAATAGAAACATACTATTTAAATCACAATATCAAAAGCTAACTCGATATAAGAGAGACACTATATAATAAGCAATTTTCTCCTACTATCAATCTTACACTATTTAAATGGAAATGAAGTTTTGAATTTAAAAACAAAATATACAGATGCTCAAACGTACGCACCAAGCGCATCACGTGACAGCTTTAATGAACTTTCCTTTTCAAAAAACAAAATTAGAGAAAAAATTACATTACAGTCAAACATGAGGACATAACAACACTAGGAAAATAACATTCTTGAAAATGGCCTGTGAAGAAGCTGAAATCGATTGTAAAAGCAAACATTATGGAACATTTTTACATTCCTTATCTCTAGCAAAACAAACATGCAAGAATAATGTAAAAATTAAATGAAAATTAATAAAATCTTCTTTGACGGTCGTTTTTAACGATTGCTTCCCAAATATACATTAATTTATATATATATATATATATATATATATATATATATATATATATATATATATATATATATATTTCATTTTTAAACGATTTATTTCGCTACTTTGGTTTCTACCATGAGTGGTGTTTTCAGGCGATTATTAATAAGTTATTAAAAATCGCCTGAAGAAACATAGTGAAATAACTTGTTTAAAAATGAAAAATATCCAAAAGTTCTACAATATAATTTTATGGAACACTTTTTAATACAAATGTGTACTGGCCTAACCCTATTAGGACCAAAAACTAAGTATTAAACAGTATATATACACTACCGACCATAAGTTTGGGACCACACAAACATTTTTAGCAGAATCAAATTCGTCGTGTTTGTATATTTTGTTATTCTTATGCAGATGTCAAGTAAAAAAAAGTATTCTTTTCAACTTTAAAGCAAACATTTACTCAGTTTGCTACTTGACTCCTCTTATTGTGATCAATTTTTTGCCGAAAATTCAGATTTATTCAGATATTATAATTACGGTATAATTTATTTTTGTAAACCATATTACTACGGTATAAATGGCAAGGAAGAAACAGATTAGCATTGAAAAAAGAGCTCAGCTTGAAATTCTTTCGAAAGATGAATATTCTGAACGTGTTATTGCTAAAAAATTAAGCCTTTCCAAAAATGGCGTGCATTATTGCCTTCAACGACTTCGTGAAACTGAATAAAATATTGACAGAAAAAGATATGGTAGGCCCAGAGTAACATCTATTGTAGAGGATAGGCACTTGATCATATCTAGCAAGAGGAATAGAAGAAAAACCGCTCCGGAATAAACAATTGAAATGAATTCTACTCGGCAACATCCAGTATCTGTTACTACTGTTAAGAGACGACTTCATTCTGCTGGGCTTAAAGGCTGTGTAGCAGTTAAGAAAGGAGAAAAAGGGGTGAAATTGATCGTACAGTTCGAAATGTACTTCCTAAAAATGAATAAATGTTGTTTAAATGCTTAGAGGATGCTTGGAAATCATTTTCACCAGATTATTTTTGTAAGTTATTAGATAGAATGCCAAGGATTTGCTCTGCAGTAATAAAGCATCGTGGTGGTTTCTTTGATGAAAAGAAAATATGAATTAACTTTAATTAAATTTGAAATTACTCTATGTTAATTTTGGTTTTAATTATTGTACAATTGTGAACAACAATGAAATATATCTATATTTATTCTTCTAAGACATAAAATTTATTATTTCTTTCTCTTAGAGAATAAATCTAAGTGGTCCCAAATTTATGGTTCGTAGTGTACATATATATATGTAGTGGCGTAAATTAATAATTATACATATGAGAAGTGTGTACATATGCATAGTGTTATTATTCAGTTGTTAATAAAACAGCGCTCAATGTATGAAGAGAGTTTACTGATATATATATTAATAAATATACATATTAACTTCCGTCTTTGGCACGATTCGGAGTTTCATGCGTTATGCAATCATCAGGTTTATATTTCAAACTGACGGCTTAATAGATTTAAATTTAAGTTTACTCGATGTTCATGGAAAATTAAATCTTATAAAGTTATGTTACTGATTTTTTAATAACAAGTTTAAAATTTAAATATTCTACGGTTACATGTGGATAAAAATTTTAAATTACAATTAAAATTAAATAAAAATAAAAAAATAATAAAATGCAGGTAGAATAACTCAAAGGGGTGTAAATCATGAGTTTTAAAAATTAAAAAATCAAATACTACATGCATATAAAAATTTAGGGAAAACTTTAATTTTGCCTAAATTTTATATGTATGTGTGATATTTGAATTTTTGAATTATAATATACATATATATAGATTACATTGCATTTAAATATATGGTTCTGTTATCATTTCGAGCTCTCACGCGGTGTGAAGTCATAGAACAGCATTACAAATTTGCGAACAGCGTTTGCGATTTTTGGTAATTCTTATCGTTGCCTTGCAAAGTTTTATGTCAACACAAGATAAAATTGTCGCTGATGATAGATGTTTTTATATTAACGTTCTTGTAACTTCTCTGAGGATGGCTCATATGAGCCGAAAGCTTAGAACCAACTTAATAAAAAATTATCCAAATGTTTGTCTTTATTTTCAGCTGAAATTAAAGCGAAAATACGATGTTTAGAACGGCTCATGATTAAACATAATAGACATTCATTGTCTCTTATATTTAACAGTATACGTTTAGAAAATTATCTGCTGACTCGATACACTAAATATATATATAAATGTGTGTGTGTGTGTGTGTGTGTGTGTGTGTGTGTGTGTGTGTGTGTGTGTGTGTGTGTGTGTTAAGCAGATCAACGGGTCGGTTTCTGGTTGTTTTCCGTCTGTTGCTTTGCGTTGTATTTTTCAGACTAGGTCTGCGTTTCCGTCGTTTCGTAAGGTTAATTTGTCTTACACCAAATTAAGTATCTTGGTATATGAATTTAATTGCCTCTGTGCTGCTGGTTATGTGGGGCGTACAACCTTACATTTGGAAACAAGGATTAATCAGCATGTGCCTTCTAAAATACTATTTGGCAAAATAGGTAATATTTGTTGCCTTCCCTCTACAAATATATAATCGGCTATCGCTCAACATCTAGTAGAGAATATAGCTTGTGCCAAGAAAGAGTGGTTTAAAATTATATATAGAGCTGGTTCCAGTAATCATTTAAAGATTTTGGAATCAGTCTCTATAGAATTAAGGAAACCTTCTCTCTGCCGGCATTAAAATTTTGTAAAGTCTCTGAATTTGTTGGGGGATATTTTATTTTAACTGTCACTCGCTACTTATTTACACGTGAATTCCCCTCCCCTCGTCATAAGCGTCATAAGTATATATACATTTGTATTAAATGAATTGTTTGAACATTATTTTTTATGGATAATTGTATTTAATTAAATATTCCGTTTTTAATTAAAAAGTATTATATATTTATATCTTCTGCCCTGATTATTTACGATAAATGTTTATTACGAAAATATGTATAATTCGGCAGGATTCGAACCTGCGACCCCTATTTACATAGGAGAAACTACCATTTGATCTGGCAACGTCTTAGATCGCTCGACCACGAAATACCTCCAGGTCAAACAAGGTTTTAATCAAGCCTGTATAACACAATTTTCGATTCATCGCAACAACCACATCTGCTCTGAAATGTATCGTAATGTCAACAAATGTAAACATGTTACGGAGATTAACGAATTTTAACGAAGCTTGGTTATAAACAACCGACAATTTGAAATGAATTGTTTGAACATTATTTTTTATCGATATAAAATAATGTTCAAACAATTCATTTCAAATTGTCGGTTGTTTATAACCAAGTTTCGTTAAAATTCGTCAAACTCCGTAATATATTTGTATGTATGTTCTTTTTATCGTGTTTCCCTCTTTTTTGCATTTCATCTTTGTGGTTACTGTTCTTTTCGTTTAATTCATTTTCCAACGAATTTTTCTCCTGATGAGGTGTTGAACGAAAGGGCCTTTGAGACTAACAATAAATTATTTGTTTTAAAATAGTATATATATATATCTACTGCAGCCACTTTCCCATCGTCGAAATGTGGCCTCCCTCTGTCTCTTCTATAAATATTTTCATGGCTTCTGCTCGGATGAGCTTAAGTCACTGATGCCTCCTCAACAGGTGTTTACCCGTGCAACCAGACTGGCAACTGGGTCCCACCCATTCACAGTCAGGTTAGCCAAATGCAGACGACAATCGAGTCGCCAGATCAGTACCTATCACATTACAGACTCTCCTTTGGAGCTTGTCTAGAACACTGAGGAGAACGGCAGGGGCACCTGACCATAAATGGCAGCAGTACTCCATGCACGGACGGATGGTTGACTTGTATATATGCAGGATGGATTCAGGTGGAAAAAACATCCTGGATCGACATAGTGACCCAACCTTCTTAGCAGTAGATTTTGCTATGGATTCAATATCCATTTGAGGTCTGAGGACAGGGTAAGTCCGAGGAGGCGTAGTGTATTACTCTCCGGGAGAATCACCTGGTCCATGCTTATGGGAGGCAGAAGAGGTTGCCTGTAATGGTTGACAGACAAGAGCTTGGTCTTAGAGGAATTGAAGTTGACAAGCCACTTCTTCCTCCAGTTCACCACAGAGTGTAGATCCCGCTCAAGGTCAGCAGCGAGTTTGTGTCTGTCCGCCACAACAGGTTTCTTACTGGAGCGGGAGTATATTGTAGTGTCATCTGCGTAGATGCCTACTTGGGACTTGATCTCATCTGGGAGGTCGTTATGGCCAGTTTTGTTATTGTGTAATACAACAATCGAGAATATAATTAGGAAGAACATTTAATTCGGCACTAATTCGAATTCCGGAATTTAACAAATAAATAGTCCACAGTGCACAAATGTTTATGTAGGGGAGACATCAAGTGATTTAAAAACTCGCATATACAAACACAAAAGTGAATTGCATTTGGGAAATCTTTCAAACACACTCCTATTAAATTTTAAGCTATCGGGAGATGGTTAATGTTTATTAATTCGGCCTTGTGTCATACATAACCAAACTCTCTACAGCTTACGGATTTATTCGTAATTATCATTAGAATTATCAGGTTTTCATCAGAAACTTGTCAGCTGACTGGAGGTAGGAGTATGTGGATTAGTGTGGAATAGTGGAAGAATAAAGATATACATTTTGCATGTTAAAATGGAAATTTATTAAAAGGAAAGAATAACAAGAAATCGTAGAAATTAATATTCAATGAGAAAGTAAAGGGTATCAAGAGTTGTAGTAGTAATTTGTTGAAAGAATTCATGCGTACGTACGTATGTATAAACGTTTGTTTGGTAGGAATGTCTTTGAATGGAGAAGTAAAAGAAATCAGCACACGAGAAAGAAGGAGAAGTAGGAAAATATGCGACGGGACTTTACGTCCGGGTCGTGGTTGAAGTTTTTAGTTGTGCCTCTCTCGCCTTCTTTGCTCCCATCTGACTGTCTGACTGACGCTGATCGGAGCCTTTATAGCCATATAGTTTGTTTTTTTTCGCACTGGATCGCAAATCGTTTCCATTGATCAAAATATCAATTTAACATCTACTCACGAAATCCGGTTTCGACATTTTTCTTTAAGGACATGGTCAATTTTTTTCCATTTAGCAAAACTAGGATTTCACACATCATTGTGAATTTTTGTAAAAGTGAAGAAGGCGGTTTGCTTTTAATTTTTAATTTTCTATTCGCCACAAATTAAGGTATCTTTCTCCATAGCAGATCGTATATGGAAGTGTGTCTAAAATAAAAAATAACATGCACATAAAAATTCACTTTGACCATCGGTGATTTTAAATCAGTTCCAGTAAACGAGAAATGCTAGAATCAACAAAAAACAGTTACGTAAACAGAGGCAAAACCAAATCCTTGAAATGAATGTAGAAAGTACTCAGAAAAAAAAATAACTTTGATAGATTCACCGATTATATAAGACAACTAATTCTAAAATTTGCAAGTTAATAAAAAATTGAATAAATAGAACCTGTCGATATTATTCAACCAAACATGTTCGAATATTACATTGTCAAAACATTAATAGATTGTTAAACTAGTTTTTCCTATATATATATATATATATATATATATATATATATATAGTAAAAGACCAGTGAAAATAATTGGAGTAGATAGACTAAACAAGCGCCCGGTTCACATTCCACCCACGTCTGTTGAACAGGTGAAGAGGCTCATCTCTTGTTTCCTGTTTAGGATGTGGTTTCCGGCTTTCTCTTTTCCAATCTTTTCACTCTTTTATTTTTTTTTTTTCAATTGGTGGAGATAGACTAAACTATCGCCCGGTTCACACTCCACCCATGTCTATTGAACAGGTGAAGAGGCTCATCCCTTGTTTCCTGTTTAGGATGTGGTTTCCGGTTTTTCTCTTTTCCAATTTTTTCACTCTTTTTTTAAATTTTTTTCAATTGGAGTAGATAGACTAAACTATCGCCCGGTTCACACTCCACCCATGTCTATTGAACAGGTGAAGAGGCTCATCCCTTGTTTCCTGTTTAGGATGTGGTTTCCGGTTTTTCTCTTTTCCAATTTTTTCACTCTTTTTTTAATTTTTTTTCAATTGGAGTAGATAGACTAAACTATCGCCCGGTTCACACTCCACCCACGTCTGTTGAACAGGTGAAGAGGCTCATCCCTTGTTTCCTGTTGAGGATGTGGTTTCCGGTTTTTCTCTTTTCCAATCTTTTCACTCTTTTATTTTTATTTTTTCAATTAGAGTAGATAGACTAAACTATCGCCCAGTTCACACGCCACCCACGTCTATTGAACAGGTGAAGAAGCTCATCCCTTGTTTCCTGTTGAGGATGTGGTTTCCGGTTTTTCTCTTTTCCAATCTTTTCACTCTTACGTAGCCCCCTGCGCATCAGTGGTGTTTTCGCCTTACTTGGGGTGATATGATTAAAAAAAAAAGTTTTTTGCCAAACCGAATATATTCTGTGAAATGCATTTATGTAATTATGATTCAGTAATAAGACTAGATTTTGTCATTATTTCAGTATGTATTTCACTCTTCATAGAATCATGTTCTTCAAATTTGATTTCTCTGTCACTTTTTAATAGAAAATAAGATAAAAAAATTGGATGGTCATAGAACGATTGCGTTCAGAATTAATCGTGTGAATTTTTTCTTTTGCTTTGTTCATAATCGTGTTTCTGAAATGTTTGAAAAGCCGCATAAATTTTGATCTATCCCAATGGACGTGTGAACTGAAGTTTTGCTACGAACAAGAATTGGTTCAGTGTCATATCTATCTATCTATCTATCTATCTATCTATCTATCTATCTATCTATCTAACCTTCTTCATTGTCTATCTATCTATCTATCTATCTAACCTTCTTAATTATCTATCTATCTATCTATCTATCTATCTATCTATCTATCTATCTATCTATCTAACCTTCTTAATTATCTTATCTATCTATCTATCTATCTATCTATCTATCTATCTATCTATCTATCTATCTAACCTTTTTCATTATCTATCTATCTATCTATCTATCTATCTATCTATCTATCTATCTATCTAACCTTCTTAATTATCTATCTATCTATCTATCTATCTATCTATCTATCTATCTATCTATCTAACCTTTTTCAGTATCTATCTAGCTAGCTATATGTCTGTTTATCTATTACATTTAGTATTTATTCTCTCTTCTAATCTAACTTATTCTTGCACTCAGTATTTTTCTTCTCTTTCAATCTCTCGCCACTATTTACTATATTCCAATTTGTTTCTGGACTCTCTCTCTCTCTCTCTCTCTCTCTCTCTCTCTCTCTCTCTCTCTCTCTCCCGTTATATATCTCTCCGTCTCTCTCTTCTTTCTATCTCAATATCTCAATCCTTATCTTTCTCTCTCTTTCTTACTCTCCCAATCTCTCTGAGTCTCTCTCTCTCTCTCTTTCTCTCTCTCTCTATCTATCTTGCAACACGCACTCAAAATCATGCGTACACTCGACAACCCCTATTGATATCAGGGCTCCATCAAATCGTATTACACAGATCTTAGATAATAATGTTTAGAGAATTATATTTTGATTCGGTCTAGCTAATTCAGACATAAGTCTATCATGCCAACCATCACGGCCCTGCATCAAGGTTGGAAGGTCATTAGGATGGCATCCTGTGTCATCAGGCAGTGGCACGATACATACTACAGCGGCTCCAAATGATCCCCGTTTGATTTTGAGTTTTGTTTAATGGCATGTGGATTGTTTCATGCCAAAAAGATGGGGTTTTAAGGTTGTTTTTTTTAATTTTCAGTTATAGTGAGAAGATTGATTTAGCCAGATTTTTATCATTTCTTTTTTAATTAAAAAACTGAAGATGTCTTCTAGTTTTGGATTAAAAATACATTGCTGATTATATTTTTTTCTTCAAAAATGTATTGCTGGCAATATTTTTTCCTTTAAAAATGTATTATGGCAATATTTTTTCCTTCAAAAATGTATTACTGGTAATATCTTTTTTCCTTCAAAAATGTATTGTGGTAATAATTTTTCCTTCAAAACTGTGCTATGGTAATTTTTTCCTTCAAAAATGTATTACTGGTAATATTTTTTTTCCTTCAAAAATGTATTGTGGTAATAATTTTTCCTTCAAAACTGTGCTATGGTAATTTTTTCCTTCAAAAATGTATTACTGGTAATATTTTTTTTCCTTCAAAAATGTATTGTGGTAATAATTTTTTCCTTCAAAACTGTGCTATGGTAATTTTTTCCTTCAAAAATGTATATTTTTCTACAGAAGTCTATTTTTATACATTCATAGTGTTTTAACCTCAGTTTGGGGGTTAACTATTTGCCCATAACAGGTGCTACCACTCTAGGTCAGGGTGGACCTGAGAACAACACCAATTAAGAGGTGGTTCTATGCTCCTCACAACCTCCCAATCATAGGCATTGCTGTTGGATGCAGTTTACCATCATACACAGGAATCCACGTTTGATGTTATCTGGGAGATCAAATTTCCATATTACATTGATTTTATTCAAGGTAGCACAGGCTTTCAGTCAGTCACTTACGTGCCATACGGGATACACGCTTAGGCGATCATGTCTTGAAAGAAACATAACTAACTGGGAAGAATAGTTT
Source organism: Ascarosepion bandense (assembly GCA_037127315.1). Taxonomy (NCBI): domain Eukaryota; kingdom Metazoa; phylum Mollusca; class Cephalopoda; order Sepiida; family Sepiidae; genus Ascarosepion; species Ascarosepion bandense. The sequence goes on along the minus strand of JBBBDQ010000357.1, from coordinate 7,028,034 downwards.
CACACAGTAGGTTTCCAACCAAGGATATAGAACCCAGTAGCTGGAGGGAGAAGAGACGGATTAATACCTTTCCCACGGGTATTTGCGAGTAAGGGAATTAAACGAATTCAACTGGAATTCGAACTCGGCTCTCCGATTTCTCTTTCCGAGCTGATGCCGCAGTGCACATCTAAGTGAATCTTCACATCCTTTTCATTAGAAATTATTTCGCATCTTAAGGATGTAAAAGAGTCCACAGATTTTATTTGTTTGCCTGAAACGGTTTGTATTGAGCCTTGCTGGTTGAAGCCTATACATTCATAAGCTTGAAGACTTTAACTGAAGAATTTTCACTGCTCTGTGGAACCATTTTGGAAGGTGATGTTTTTCCCAATCCCTACAATCTTAACCTGTTCAAATCTAGTGCTGTTATCTTTGCCACTTACCTGCACAAACTACACCTCTTACTCTGTAATCATCTACCTGTGAGTGGCTCCAATAAACTTGTACAGGGTGAAATTCACTGTGAAAAAAAAGGATAAATAAATGTACAAAAATATAAGTCCCATTATCGCCCTGTTCACACTCCACCCACGTCTATTGAACAGGTGAAGAGGCCCATCCCTTGTTCCCTGTTTAGGATGCGGTTTCCGTTTTCTCTTTTCCAATCTTTTCACTCTTTTCTTTTTTCCTTTTTTTTTTTAATTGGAGTAGATAGACTAAACTATCGCCCGGTTCACATTCCACCCACGTCTATTGAACAGGTGAAGAGACTCATCCCTTGTTCCCTGTTTAGGATGTGGTTTCTGGCTTTCTCTTTTCCAATCTTTTCACTCTTTTCTTTTTTCTTTGTTTTTTAATTGGAGTAGATAGACTAAACTATGGCCCGGTTCACACTCCACCCACGTCTATTGAACAGGTGAAGAGGCTCATCCTTTGTTTCCTGTTTAAGATGTGGTTTCCGGTTTTCTCTTTTCCAATCTTTTCACTCTTTTATTTTTTCCTTTTTTTTTTAATTGGAGTAGGTAGACTAAACTATCGCCCGGTTCACACTCCACCCACGTCTATTGAACAGGTGAAGAGGCTCATCCCTTGTTTCCTGTTGAGGATGGGGTTTCCGGTTTTTCTCTTTTCCAATCTTTTCACTCTTACGTAGCCCCCTGCGCATCAGTGGCGTTTTCGCCTTGCTTGGGGTGATATGAGTTTTTGGTCTATTATGTGCTAATTACAGATTTTTTTTCTCTTGACATGCCTAAGCCAACAAAAGGACATAGCAGAGACGATATTTTAATAATAATGTTTGAGAATCTACGTAACTACAAGAACCTCGAGATAAAAATCAGTAAAATGCGTCATCACAAGACAGCAACATTACCTGCTGCTTTGAAGGCTTTGGGAATGATATTAAAAGAAGCAAAGGAATAAGTGGAACAGAATCCTGGCAATCCTAAAATATATGAATGGCAAAAGCTTCATACTCATCGTTATTTCTTGCATCTAGCGTAGATTACACTCCAGGCAGTGACCTCAATTATACATATTTTCCCATGATTACATGACACTTCTTGCATTTTTCTAAGACAAAAACTCTTTGTCTCTTGAAGCCGCTTTTTTAGTCTTGAAGGTAACTACTTCTGAACACAAAAAAGGCAAAACGCAATAATAATAATAATAATCGGAGGCCACAATTTAAACAACCTAAGGTATGCAGATGATACAGTGCTGATAGCAGACACAGAAAGGAAACTACAATACCTCCTACAGAATTGGTATGGCGAAGGAAGCATTCCAGAAGTTGAGTTAAGCATTAAGAAGCAGGACATTTTTGCTAGAAAAAAGGAGTGGGTACTGGATTGCTACGTGATGTCTGTTCTTCAATATGGCAGTGAATGCTGGGCAATATAATCAAAGATGAAGAAAAAACTTCAACCAACTGAAATGTGTTTCTACAGAAGGATGCTGCGGCTATCATGGATCGAGCATGTGAGCAATGATGAGGTGATGGAAAGGATGGAAACGAAAAGTAAATTAATACTGAGCATCAGGAAGAGATAGCTAGAGTTTCTGGGACATGCAATGAGGAAGAAGGAGTTGGAGAACCAGATACTAACAGGCCAGATTCAGGGGAAAAGAGACAGAGGAAAGCAGCGAATAACATATTTGAAGGACCTGATCAGGTGGATGACGCAACGAGGGTTGCGTGGTGTTACAGGAGAAAGCGTGCTAAGAGCCACCAGGGATAGGGAGACGTAGAAAACCATGATCGCCTACGTCCTGAAAAAACAGGGCACATAAAAGAAGAAGAAGAAGAAGAAGAAGAAGAAGAAGAAGAAGAAGAAGAAGAAGAAGAAGAAGAAGAAGAAGAATGCGATGATTATTGAGTTGAGTTAAATCTTGAAATAAAGAACTAGATACAATTGCCACAAAATCAGCAAAAAAACATAAAAAACTAGACTAAAAGCAAATTGAAGAAATCTCACGCGGACAGCCCCTCCATAGTTATTTACTTCTTTGAGGCAAAAACGCCGAAGCTAAGGTGTTCAGAACTAAAAAGCTTGGCGAAACTGAAAAGTTTATTATTATTATGTCATTTTCATCATAATTCAATTTCTGCTGTGGTCACACTCGCTGACAAGTTTGCGGAAGGACCTGAGGCAGGTCGTGGTGTGTTATGGCTACATTACATTTTTTTCTAGTTTCCATAACATCTCTACAGTTACATAGACAAAGTTTTCTTAGTGTGTGGGCTATAGTTTACAAGACAGTTTTTTTTCTAAGCTGGGGTTTCCAGAGATTCTTTCAAAGTATTGTTGTGTTCTATTTTTATAATTTCAAGTGTGTCTACTCTTACTGGTACTATTCTTGTTTTCAATTTTCACATTTTTTCTATTTCAATTTCCAGGTTTTTATATTTTGATAATTTTTCAAATTCCTTGATTGGCATAATGCAATCCACTGGACAAACCATATCAAATAGTAGGCATTTTTTTTCTTTTCGACAATAATGTCCAGCCTATTTGCTTTAATTTTCCTGTCTGTGTAAATGGTGTAATCCCATAGAATGGTGATATCTTCTATTTCTGTAACTGGTGCTGAGTGATATTCAAACCTGTGTTTGTTTACATATTTTCCAAAGAGTCTGCACATTGTCCAGTATAAACACTCCCCAACTCGATCGTGACGATTTTTATATTCGTTTGGTGCAAGCCTTCAGTTTCACATTTTAATCCAGATGTTCGTAACCATATAATAATGTAATAATAATAACCATTATTATTATTATTATTATTATTATTATTATTATTAGAATAATAGGGGAGAATCACAAAAAATGACGCCGGAGTACAAATATCATTTTGAAAACCAGTCTGATAAGTGCATAGCAGGCACATTCACTACAGCCAAATGAATGTTATATAGTGACAGATTTTGTTAAAAGTAGCGTTATATCTTACAGATGGGAAATACCTCGAAGTGTTTTTCTCAAATTGAGGGCGTTCCAAAGTATCTACATCTGACTACCAAGAGAGTTAAATAAATTCACAACCCACCATTGGCAAAGAAGTTCAGAACTTAAGAGTGAAACTAAGTGCTCCTTCTTGCCGCACCGAGACCAGAGCCTGCTTAGTCGCAATTACAAAGCTAATATCTTGCATAATATTATGAACACAAAACGTAACTTCTGTGACAAACGCATTGAAACTACTGACCACCTTATGTCAGGACGAGTAATACTCACTCCCAACGTGTACAAAACTATCCTGACAGAGTAGGTCACTATCTGCACTGGAATATCAGCGATCACTACGGGATAAAAACAGCTGCAGACTGGTATGAAGGGCATCCTGTGTTGAAAGAGCAGATGCTACCATCCTCTGAGATATTTTATTTTATCAACCCAAAGCGATACAAGTAAATCACCCAGATGTCATTAGCAGAGATAGAAAAGAAAACGTTTGCATGCGAATGGACATGAGTCCACCAACGGAGAAAATATCTCTGCGTCGATTCTTGAAAAAAATAATGAAATACAATGACCCTGAGATAGAAATATGTCACTTAAAACTAAGACTGTTGCCGCTGGGGTTGAAGCTTTGGGTCTGATAAAGAAAGGAACTCAAGACCACATCAACAAAATCCTTGGTGCACCATTTCTCCGAGATAATAAAAAAAAACTAGTTCTAAAAAGTACAGCCCATATTCTGTGAAGACCTTTGTATATGTAGGTTTTGTTGTTGTTATTAATCGCTGTGTTTTATTTACTCATATGCATTGTTCGAACTGTGGTCCTCATCTTTATTGCAAAATCCACGACGTTCCGGCCGTTGTACGCTCAGACTATCTTCAGATGATTAGAGTTTCGAACCGAACCCTTTAAAGCAACCTCTGGGGTATATCATTCTAGTTCCATGTGCCATGATACTTTCGGACGTCATGTAGTTATCTCCCTTTAAGTTTGCTCACCACTGCTGTAGCCAGGTATTGAACTCACAACTCTTTGGGTCAAGGCACTGGATACAACCAACGCTTTTATCCACTAGACCATGAGTCCGAAAGATTTGGAATATGAAAATAAAGATGAGAACAACAGTCCGAACAATATAAATAATGTTAAGATTACCTCATCTCAGTAATACAGATAAATACTGTATTTTTTTTAATCATATCACCCCGAGCAAGGCGGTAACGCCACTGATGTGCAGGGGGCTACGTACAAGTAAAAAGATTGGAAAAGAGAAAAACCGGAAACCACATCCTAAACAGGAAACAAGGGATGAGCCTCTTCACCTGTTCAATAGATGTGGGTGGAGTGTGAACCAGGCGATAGTTTAGACTATCTACTCCAATATTTGTTTAATTAGTTGGAAAAAAACAAAATATCACATCCTAGGCTTGTCCTTGGTCACTGACGAGAACCCGACATGAAATTATAAAACAAATGCAGGTCAAAAAGATTTTTTAACGATAATGTCTTATTTTGAATTTCAGTCTAAAAAGCGACTTCGCGTCCTTACGGATCACAAATTATTTTCCACTCTGCAATTCCTTTCTCACAGGCGATATATAGTATGCCTCTCGCTGCTCTATCGTTTCTTGCATCGAAAATGCTCAAACTACATTCCTTAGTTCGAACAGTTCTAACCTTCACGGCTAAGACCCACCATGCTCCTCACATTCCCTTTGTATTTAATTGGTGAGATGTTAGCTCCAATGATAGCTCTAATCAAACAGTTTCTTCTCACGAACCGCTGCTTTGTGGAATCTATGTCAAAGAGGATCCTTTTTCGATCACGACAAATCCTGCTAATGTTTATTGTTAACCGCCATCTTTCCCAAATATCCCCATAAACTGTGCCTTTTGGTCTTGTGCCTTGTACAGAGTGAAGATTATTGTAAAAATAAACATTATTTTTTGGTTGATTGATAGAGTGACAATTGTTTTTTGTTTTGTTTTGTTTTTTTTAATCTCAATGTAGGGAGAATCGACTTTTCCAAGGGTATTTGCGCGTAAATGAATGCAACAAATTCAACTGGAATTTAAACTCGGTTCTCCGATTTCTTGTTCCGAGCCGATATCTATTGCACCACAGGTCGAGGGTTTCAGTCAGTTAAGTGCCATACGTGATACACGCTTGGGCGATCATGTCTCTTTCGAGACATGACTGACTGGGCAGAAAATTATCCCGCAGTAGGTTTCCATTGCTTTCTGCGGTAAACTGGTTGCCGACCAAGGCTATAGAACCCAATCTGTCCTGCTATTTAACCCATAACTGGAAGGAAGAGACGGATTAATACCTTTCCCAAGGGTATTTGCGCGTAAGTGAATACAATAGATTCAACTGGAATTCGAACTCGGCTTCCTGGCTTCACGTTCCGAGCCGATATCCACTGTACCACAACGACCTTATTGAAAAAAATAATGAGGTGTTTCGTCTTTTTACCTATTCGTTGTGGAGTAGTTTTCGCACTGAAGGTTATAATCGTGCTATGTCAGTTGCTAATCAACTTAACAAACCCAAATGTTAGGAACTTAGTCATCTTCCACTGAAAACTGACGAAGGCCGGAAAAACAGGACAGCAAAGCGCTCCAGCCACCAAAGAGATGGAGGCCGCCGGCGAAAGACAAACGTGACGACCGACGCCGCCAGCGACAGCGAACACGGAAGCAAAAACCCGCTAACTGCCGACTAATATCAACTGCCTAGTAGTTCTACTGAACTCCATTAGGACTTTAAAGAACTCCTAAGAATTTCTCTAGAACTTCCTTTTATTAATATAGGAGGGAGAGTCCATTATCTGAGAAATAGGTGTGTTTCTCCATAACACTATTAAAAGTAGAAAAATTAAGTAAGTATTTGGGTGGGTCGAAATCTTCTCGACACGTGTCAGTTCCTTCTTAGTCTCAAAAGAATTGTTTGTCACCAGCAGAAAATGTTATCTCCAACATTCAGAAATTATACTACAACGCATATTTACAGGGAAGATGAAAAGTATTTGTCATATATTTCACGAGGCCTGATTGTTACCTCTTGGTCTTCAAAGAATTGTTTTCACGCTAATAGAAAGTGTTATCTTCTCGATTCCATTCAAATATTTTACTTTCTCTTGTTTGGAACCTATTTTTGTAGGGGATGGGCTAAGTGAAAATCGGTAGGTGGCCAGCCGATCTCGTTCAATCATGTCAGTGTCGTGCAGAGGAAGAGGTCAGAAGGTTGAAGTCGCTGAGGTTGTCTCTGCGGCTTTTCTTGGCTACATTCCCGCCTGTCGACCGGGTTCGGTGAATCTCCCTGTCTACAGGCCACACCGCGAGTACACTATAAGTATAAGAGAAAATGAAAAAGAATTTTAGTGAAAACGATAACGTGAAAGATGGGCAAGAAATGAGAAAACAGTGTTACAAAGAGAATCTCCGAGGCTAATTTTGAAAGGATGGGGTGGGGAAAACAACGACAATCACAATGCTAGTGATAATGGTGACGACTTGAGGCCTCTGGTGCTGCGGTACAAGGAAACGAACATGGGAATGATGTTCTTGAAGTTGATGAAGTGTAAAGAAGAAACAAACAAACATGAACAATAGAAGTAAGAAAAACAACAAAACAACAAGGTGATAAATAAGCATAGCTGATAACAGGTTAAAAATGAAAATAAATGATAAATAACAGAAAGAAGAAAATGTATGAGAAGAAGAACAAGAAAAAGAACAAAAAGAAGAACAATAAGAAATAGTAGGAGAAGAAGAAGAAGGAGAATAATAAGAAGAGGAAGTAGGAGGAGAAAGAGAAAAAATAAGACAAAGAAGAAAGAGTATGAGAAGAAGGAGTAGGAGTAGAAGAATACAAAGTAAAAGAAGAAGAAGAAGAAGAAGAAAGAGTAGTAGGAGAAGAAAAAGAGTTAGAAAAAGTAAAAGAAGAAGATAGACAAGGAGGAGAAGTGAGTGAAGAAGTAAAAGAAAAAAAGTAGAAGAAAAAAGTGAGAAAGAGTAGAAGAAGAAGAAGAAGAAGAAGAAAACGAGTGAGATAGAGTAAAAGAAGAAGATAGAGGAGGAGGAAAAGTTAGTGAAGAAGTAGGTAAAGAAAAAGAGTGAGAGAGAAAGAGTAAAAGAAGAAGATAAAGAAGAAGAAGAAGAAGAAGAAGAAGAAGAGGAGAAAGAGTAAAAGAAGGAAGATAGAGGATGAGGAGAAGTAAGTGAAGAAGAAGAAGAAAAAGAAAAAGAAGAAGTAGAAGAAGAAAAGAATGAGAGTAAAAGAAGAAAATAAAGAAGGAAGTGAAGTAGGCGAAGAAGAAGTAGGAGAAGAAAAGAGTGAGAAAAACTAAAAGAAAATAGAGGAGGAGAAGAAGTAGATGACGGAGAAGTAGGAGAAGAAAAGTAAAAGAAAAAAGAATTTGGAGAAGAAGAAGAAGAAGAAGAAGAAGAAGAAGAAGAAGAAGAAGAAGAAGAAGAAGAAGAAGTGTGAGAAGAAGAAAAGAAGAATAAGAAGGAGGAAAAGTCGAAAAGGAAAAAGACGTAGTAGTCGGAGAAATAAGAGTAGGAGAAGAAAAAGTAAGAGTATAAGAACAACAACAATGAGAAGAAGAACAAGAACAAGAAGAACAAGAAGAAGAAAGAGTAGAAGAAGAAGAAGAAGAAGAAGAAGAACAACAACAACAACAACAACAACAAAGAGTAGAAATAGAAGACGAAGAACAAGAAGAAAGAGAAGAATGATAAAAAAGAAGAAAAGGAAGAAGAAAAGAAGAAGAAAGAGAAGGGGGATAAAAAAGAAGAGAAGAAGAAGAAGAAGCCGTGCTGTATGAAAGAGAAAAAACAGAAGGAAAGAAACAAATGCATTTTCGAATGCGAAGGCTTCTATTTGGGAAAAGGCAAGGTGTTTAATAAAGAAGAGAGAGCAAAACCGATAAATAACGAGAAAAGTAAAGAACAAGCAAATAAAGAAGAAAAAGAAGAAAAGAAAAGAAAGCCGAAGACGAGAAAAGAGATGGGACACGCAACGATGAACAATCGAAGACGAATAGAATAGATTGAGTGATTCATTTCGCATCATAACAGCTTCTATGCGTTATTTATTGTCGAAATTTAAATATTTTGTACAAAATTTTATATTTTCAGAGTAATAACCATGTTTTTTAGATATAGGATATCGTTGGTAATTTTTATATAAAAACTCTTTGCTGGTAAATTTTACTATAAAAATGTATTGCAGTTTATTTTTATCTAAAAATGTACTGTTGATTTTTGTTTGGGGTTCACTCTAAACCCATAGATGGGACCATAACAGGTGCTACCACCCCGGGTCAGTGTGTACCTGGGAACATCAGTCAAGCGGTGGTTCCACGTTCCTCAAAACGTCTAATATCCCGATCAGTAGGCTTTGGTGCCCAATGTAATTTATCATCATAGCTAGTATGAGACGAATAGAATAGAAAAGTCTAGAAAATAAAGAATAACAAATTATGATGATGATGATGATGATGATGATGAAAGATGGACAAATAAAAAAAGGTAGAGGAAATAAAAACAATAATCTTGAACAATTAAGTATTTTCTCCACATGTCTGAGATGATGTATTTGCATTATTTACATTGTTCGGGCTGTTGTCCTCATCTTTATTGTCATATTCACGACACTTCGGTCGTTGTACGCTCCGACCTTCATCATTGGAATTTTCAACCGAACAATTTATTTTGGATCACTAGGGTAGATTGTTCCCGTTCCATGAGTCATGCCACTTCTTGATGTCCGTTTAATTTAACTATCAATAAGATTCGTTCGGCACTACTCTCACCAGTCATTGAATTCAACCAAATCACCCGATTTTATCCACTGGGTCATGTGTTCTTGTAAATTAATTTTAGGGACTTTAAACTTAATGTCACGGTAACATTTTTTTTCTTTTTTATATGGAGCTGATATTTCACTCTTGGTGTTTGTAATTAGTTTTCTCTAGCACATTCTATTACTGGTTCCCATATTGTATTAATTTCTCTGCTTGGCCGTTTTAGGAGTTTTTTTGGCCCAGTATACCTGCATATGTGTTAATTCTTTAAGTTTTTGTATTTTCCAGTGGTGTTCATTATCTATTAATACAATTTCATCCCATAGGAGACGGTGATCTTTTTTTCCTCCATATGTTGTCAGCTCCGCATCATTTTTCTAGTTTCCCTCGTGTTCCGGACTTGCATATAGCCTTATATTAAGGAGTGACCCGTTTCTCCATATTTCTTACCGCAACTGCATGGGATGGCGTACACACAATCTTTAGTCATGTCCTCTATTAGAGGTCTTACTAGAGACTGGTATCTTGCGAAGCGCTGAGCCACTTTTGAAGGTCGTCCTGCTGTTATATGAACCACAGCTCTTTTGAACTTTCCGACAATCCTCACACATAAGGTAGGTAGACCAAGACTGTTCTCTGAGTGTTGTTATTCTTTGCACCCTTCCATCCGCATTTGTTGAAGCTGCTGTCAAGTACCTAGGGTACTGCTTGTACTGACCATTTCTAGTTCATATATCCCTGTGTCGCCACTTACGACTTTTGCTCAGTCTTTACACTGTATGGGTAATTGTAGTTGTAGTTGAGGTGGATGTTCAATGTAAAAAAAGATGCTCTCTGACACACGTTCATGAGGCTTTCTCACTACACGCTATCTCTTAGAGAATCAGTGCGCCATTTCTTAAAGGATGTCATCTTTATTAGTATCTTTACGACGTTTCAATCGTTGTACGCTCAGGCCTTCTTCAGGTGATAGGAATTTAGAATCGAACTCTTTATTTCGATCACTGGGTTATTTCATTCTCATTTTCTGTGCGATGCCACTTTCGGAAGCCATGTGATTATCTCCCTTAAAACTCCCTGAGGTATCTGAGTAAATTGTTATATTTTTTACATTGTTCGGACTGCTGTCCTCATATTTAATGAGGACAACAGTCCGATCAATGTAAAAAAATATAAATAAAAATTTAATTATTCCATTCTGTATTTACATTTGGTATCTACTGCCAGTAATATAGTAATTTATAAGCGTAACTTAGATGTGGCACAAGGCCAAAATTTCGGGGCATCGGATGCTCCTGCCAGTAACATATATATATAGTAAATAAACACTGTAATTACTAACAAAATACACATTTTTCCAAAAATGTATTTTTTTTTTTCATATTGGGAAGTGTTCTAATGAAAGACGGAAAGTGCGACACAGAGATCCGAAGGCGAATTGGCATAGCGAAGGACGCTTTCCAGAAGCTGAGTAGATTATTACGAGACAGGAAAATTTTGCTAGAAACAAAGAAGAGAATACTGGATTGCCATGTGATGTCAGTTCTTAAATATGGCGGTGAATGATTGGACTATATAATCGAAGATGAAGGAAAAAATTGAAGCAGCTGAAATGTGGTTCTACGGTAGGATACTGCGGATATCATGAATCGAGCGTGTGAGGAATTATGAGGTTTTGGAAAGAATGGAAACTAAAAGGAAATTCATAATGAGCACCAGGACGAGACAGCAATGAGGAAGGAGGGCTTGGAGAACCAGGCTAGATAGAGGGATGGAGAGACAGGGGAAAACAGCGTGTAACGTACTTGACTGGCCTGAGCGGGTGGGTGGCAGAACGAGGGTTGCGTGGTGTAACAGGAAAATGTGCTAAGAGCCACCAAGTATAGGGAAACGTGGAAGGCCATGATCGCCTACGTCCTGAAGGGATGAGGCACAAAGAAGAAGAAGGAGAAAAAGAAGATTCTTCCAATTCGTTATAAAAAATACTTGATTGTTCCAGTGGGTGGGTCTCCTTTGTCTCCAGGCAACCAATGGTTTTTTTACTCTGTCCGACACTGACGATACCCATGCATATATCCGCGAGAAATGACCTTATATATGTTAAGTTATTTATTTGTTCATTTTCTCGGTGTGTTTCATTTTAGTTTCGACCAATGAGCGCTGAGCTCAAGTCCGTGTTCTAAGTGTTCTCAGTGCGTTGCATTCTGTTTTTGACCAATGAACGATGAGCCCTACATTTTCACGGGATGCGTGCGTATTCATATTAACTGTGAGATGTTTTGCAACAATTCCCAGAAAGATTAATAAATTCGTTGGTCTTCCTTTTAGTGAGAAACTGATAATTACCATATTCAAATGAAAAGAAATTGTTTCTCGGAAACGACAGGCTACAAATTAGTGTCTGCGCTTGCTTGTTTGCTTTGTCTTTTGGTTATTTTCTTTTTCTACAGCGGTTTTCACATATCCGCGGTTTTTGAGTAAATGGTTTCAATTACCCGCTACCGAGTTTAGAAATTTATTGGAAAAAAAATAAAAATAAAATAAAAAAGAGTGAAAAGATTGGAAAAGAGAAAAACCGGAAACCACAACCTAAACAGGAAACAAGGGATGAGCCTCTTCACCTGTTCAATAGACGTGGGTGGAGTGTGACCCGGGCGATAATTTAGTCTATCTACTCCAATTGAAAAAAAAAATTTAAAAATGAGTGAAAAGATTGGAAAAGAGAAAAACCGGAAACCATAACCTGAACAGGAAACAAGGGATGAGCCTCTTCACCTGTTCAATAGACGTGGGTGGAGTGTGAACCGGGCGATAGTTTAGACTATCTACTCCAATTGTCTATCTACTCCAATTTATTTATTATTATTTATCAAAAATATAATTGCTTTCATTTTCAACTACTGCTGCTCAACGGGTGGGCCAATGCGTACACTTTATTCAGTAACTGTGCCAAAGTTGAAGGTATGTGCGTAAAGTGTAACCGACTCCGAAAGAGAAATAAGTGCAAAGTGTTCAAATTCTAAATGTGTTTGTTGCGTTTCCCTTTAGCACAACTTCCAATCGGGAAATTAAGAATCAATTTCTTTTTTTCCCCTAGATATTGTTCAAACAACAGGGTTTATTTGACTGTTTTCACTGATGTCGGTCTACTAGATGGAAAACTGATTTAAAACTTTTGGGGAAGATAACGGGAAACCGGCCTACTATTTTGCCTAAGAAGTAATGATGCTTCATAAGGATAGTCATGACCATATACCGCTGAAAAATGATCTCCGAAAGAAGTTGAAAGTACTTGGGTACCTTGAGAAATGAATATGAATAATATCTGTAAAGCTACAGCTCATTTCTGACATCTTTTGATTGTAATACTCGAAAGATTATCCGTGAGAATGAACGGATTTTATTAAAGATAAGCAAACATAATGTTCGCAATTTATTTAATCTAATATATATATATATATATATATATATATATATATATATATATATATATATATAGTTTTTGGTCAGAATTATATTAGACCAGTATACATACAGGTGTATTAAAAAGTGATCAATGCATTTATATTCTCGGTCTTTTAAATATTTTTCATTTGAAAATGAGTTCTTCTCGCAACCTAAGTTTCAACCTTTCGGTATCTTCAGGCGATATATAATAAGTAATTATTATAAATTTCCAGATTCTGGATATATATATAAGGTCACACCACATTGAAACACCGGTTTTCGTACGATAACCAAAGTTAAGTAACGTCAAGCCTAGTCAGTATCGAGATGGGTAACAGCTCGGAAATAGCAAGTGATTTAATGCACAATGCTTCAGAAATCCGAGTTCCAATTCCAGTCCGGTTAGTTACGCGTAAATCCTCTTAGCAAAGGTATCAATACATCTCTTCTACCCTCAACTATGGGTTAAATAATAAAACTTTTATTAATAGATCTCAAAAAATCATATAAACTAAACTATTTTTGGCTTTAAAATAAGCAGTAAAGTGTTGTGAAATAACCAGCAAAAGATAGATGAGCCATAAAACAACATATCAACAGACAGATAGATAGATAGATAGATAGATAGATAGATAGATAGATAGATAGGTTCACACTAGGAGATAGATAGATAGATAGATAGATAGATAGATAGATAGATAGATAGATAGATACGGCGAGTGAACAGAAGACTAGGTCAAAGTATTTCTAAAAAGAGTATAGCTTGTAAGGTGCTCATTTTCTGTCGTTTTCTGTTGAATGACTTTCGGAGATAAATATAAACAACTGCTGGAAGACATTGGTTAAGCAAAAACTAAAAACTGACGACACAAAAGCTTTTTTGCAGCCAAGTAGCAGTACTATTATGAAACAAATTGCATATAGTTATAATCAGGGCTAAAGAAAGAATTCATTACAGAGTATTGGGGGCAACACATTATATGTGTCTGTGGCCACTTCGCTTTAATAAGCTACGAGCATTGTTGTGTATGAGGCTACGTTGTTGCATGTCTGTCAGGATACATATGATAACCAATAACCATTAACCATACATGAGAGAGTCCTTAATGAACACGTAAACCTCAGATCTGGACCTTGCATCAATGGAAGAAATTTAGTGAGCCCCACTATGCCTACATACGGTCGGATGCGTCGATATTCTGAGAAAATGATGACCCAAGCAGAAGGCAACTTTGGGGCAACATTTAGTCTGAAAAAACACTCCGCCCGATAATTTATGGGGAGAGTAATTTTTCACGCGCATGTGCGTTGTGGTGCAGTGGATATCGGCTCGGAACGACAAATCGGGGAGCCGAGTTCGAATTCCAGTTGAATTCCTTGCTTTCACTTACGCACAAATACCCTTGGGAAAGGTATTAATCCATCTCTTCCCTCCAGTTATGAGGTCAAATAATAGGATAGACTGGGTTCTATAGCCTTGGCTGGCAACCAGTCTACCGCAGAAAGCAATGGCAACCTACTGCGGGATAATCTTCTGCTCAGTCAGTCATATCTCTTTGAGACATAATCGCCCAAAGCGTGTATCATATATAGCACTTAACTGACTGAATTTCTCACGTACTTCTTAAAAGAGCATTAGTGACGACCTTATACACTCTTCATTGTATGTTTCTTTTACGACAGAAGAAATTAATAAACTTCATGTTTCTGAAACCATTTCTGCTGAAAGATGCTATCAGTGGAAATATTTGTTGCGTTTCCTTGGCTGGGAGAGATTAAGAGGTGGAGTTCCACCTCTTAATCTCTTAATCTCTTTCACTTCCTACTAATTTCTCAACGAAATTAGTAGGAAGAAAAAGCATCAGACTCGGACGAAATTTGAACTCGTCTTGCTAAATTCCTCTGAGTAAATGTTATTATGGCTGAGACTAAGAACTACAATTATACCTACTTAGTGCCAAACCCGAAACAAAAACTAAAATAAAAGGGCTGAAAAAAATACAAACATACAGGCAGATAAACAGACACACACACACAAACATCTTGCCTTTTACATATATATATATAGAGAGATAGATAGATATTATCGATTTTCTACACTATTGTAAGAACTGCAACCTTGAAACTTCTGAATATCGTTTCTTATGCCTTTGTCTATGAGCGTATCAAATTTGATTAAAATCGGACCACTCCTTCTATAATCCGATTTTTTGATTATCGATTTTCGATAATCCGGTACCTCGACACAAAACCTAGCTAAGAACACTCGCAGATGCTTATAGTACAACTGTGTAAATTTTCAAGAAAATCGGTTCAGCCATTTAGGAGTCTATAGGTAACGGACACACACACAGACACACACACACAGACTAAGTTTCATTTATAAATAAGTTTAGATGAGTTGAATTTTGAAGACATGCTGCGAGATTTGTTTTTAACTGAGACGGACTGACTTAAATATTGATACACACCAATAGGCTTGAGAAACTAAATTTAATCTCCTCTTTAGCAGCTATAGTTTAAACTGAAAGGCAGTTAAGCTTTCCAGCCCTCGATGGTAGCCAGTCTAGAAGAAAGATTGTCATTTCCAATTTAAAACTCACATCTCTTGATGACAATCATACATTCTATCAATTGATAGTTACTTCTTTCTTCTCGCTCGCTTTATTTTGCTGGCTTGTATAGTAGTCACTGTAGTTTTCTATTTTCATTTACAATTATTGATTTGGCAATAAATACTAAAAAAAAAAAATAGTATGAAATACATTATTTTTAAAACACTGGGGTTTCCTAATACTTATGGCCGGTAGTGTATTTCCTAGGATATCATGAAAATTCAAAATTAATACAGAAAAGGATCAGTAAAGGGCAATAGCTGAATAAAACCTAAAGAGACATGGAATTAAGAATAAAGTTTTGACGTGTCTTTAGAAAAGCAGAGAACAGTTGTATAAAGAATGGACTCGTCAAAACTTTAGATCTCACAGACAGACAAAGAGGTTCATCTATTTTAAACCGTCAAAATAGTTAAATGTAACCGTCTCTTCTACTCTATTAGTTTCTTTTTTCGCACTTCCCATTTGTGGAACTCTCTTCCGTTTGCTTGCTTCCCTGATAGCTTCTTCTTCTATGTGACTAGTCCTTTCAGGACGTAGGCGATCATGGCATTCCACGTCTCGTTATCCCTGGTGGCTCTTAGCACACTTTCTCCTGTAACATCTCACAACCCCCGTTCTTTCATCCTCCTGATCAGGCCCTTCAAATATGCTATTCGCTGCTTTCCTCGGTCTCTTTTTCACTCTATTTGGCCTGTTAGTGTCATGTTCTTCAAGCCCTCGTTCTTCATTGCATGTCCCAGGAACTTTAGTTGTCTCCTCCTGTTGCTCAATATTAATTTCCTTTTCGTTTCCATTCTTTCCAAAACCTCATCATTGCTCACATGCTCAATCTATGATATGCGCAGCATCCTACTGTAGAACCACATTTCAGCTGCTTCAAGTTTTTCTTTCATCTTTGATGATATTGTTCAGCATTCACTGTCATATTGAAGAAAAGACATCACATAGCAATCTAGTACTCTCTTCTTTGTTTCTAGTGAAAGTTTCCTGTCTCTTCATCAATTGCCATCTTCTATCTACTTGAATCCCATCCATCTCTTATCTTTCTTCGACATACCCTGTACCTTGTTTTTTTTTCTTCTCTCACTGTAATCCCATGTGCGCACCAGTAGCAGTCCTGCTTTGCTTGGGGTGAAATGATTATAAAAATA
The DNA here is from genome assembly GCA_037127315.1 of Ascarosepion bandense. Classification (NCBI taxonomy): domain Eukaryota; kingdom Metazoa; phylum Mollusca; class Cephalopoda; order Sepiida; family Sepiidae; genus Ascarosepion; species Ascarosepion bandense. The sequence goes on along the minus strand of JBBBDQ010000357.1, from coordinate 7,011,560 downwards.
AAAAAATAAAAACATTATTATACTGCTAAACTTTATAAATGTGTATTCGAAAACGCCTCCAGTTTGCTGATACGTAAATATATAAAGCAGATTAGCGAAACGGTACTTTGATGTTAGTAAAGGCCTTTATTCTAGAAAGAGATAACAATTAACAAGTTTGTTGGTGCACAATACAAATACAACGCTTAGACATGGTACACCCCCACCCAAGCAAAAACGGCTTCAAAAGCGAAAAATTGTTGTTCTGGGATTTTCATGGTACAGAGGGATTTTTTCCATCGGGGTCAGAAGGTCGATGAAGACTGACAATAAACATTGTCAAATCATTGATGTATCGTTATTTTTAATAAAAGCAATAAACACCAAGACTTCAAATAATAGTTGTGGAAAATGATGAATGTAGGTGCTTTTCGCCATCTCATTTTGAGCAAATGAAACTCGCATAGAATATGTCAAGACAACACACGCACTCACACACGCACACACACATACACACACACACACACACACACACACACACACACACACACACACACACACACACATATATATATATATATATATATATATGCGAGTGTGTGTGTTAGTAGCATGTAGAAAAAAATATATACATATATATATATATTTGTGTATTTAGGCAGCAAATTTTCTTTTAGACATGTCAGGTTAAATAAATTGCAAACGTTGTGTCTGCTCATTTTTAATAAAATCCATTCATACGCACGAATAATCTTTTGCGTATTATAATTGAAAGATGTAAGAAATGAGCTTTAACTTTGACAGATGATTTTACTATTCAGTTCTAGATGTTTTCCAAATACTTTCACTCTCATTCCGAGATTATCTTCAGTGGTGTGAGTTGTGGTAATAAATAATAACCGCAAAATTGTGTTGCTAAAAATGTCTGTAAATGTTCTTCTTGCTTCAAATATACCGGTTGACAAATTGCTTAGCTTTCATTAGAATGCGAAAATTATCCAAAATGGATTTTTTAATATTGTGATGTCATTGCCATGCACGTACTAAAGCATGAAAAAAAACTGTTCTTTTTATGAACATTTTAAACTATTACTACAGTATTCATAGCTGATTCTATTAATTGAGGCTTATGTTTTTTTAAGGAATATGGCCTCGAGAATCTGTTGTTTGCTTTTGTTGTTTTCTTGGTATAGGATAGTTGTGTTATAGATCATTATTTTTATATTGTGAATGGTAACAGGAATGTTGTTGTAGATGCCTGCAAATGGACGAATGGTCAGACATGTGTAATGTAAGACGTCTAGTTAATTTAGTTGTTGGAAATCTAACATATATATATATTTATAAAAAGAGAATATATATGCATATGCATGTATATTTTTATGTGTATATATATATATATGTGTGTGTGTGTGTGTGTGTGTGTGTGTGTGTGTGTGTGTGTGTGTTAGGTTTATTTTGCTTAGATCAAGGACTAGCGTAATAAAAAATATCCAAACGTTAGACGATTTTTGTTTTTATTTTGTTTTTATTTTCATTAGAAATTAAATCTAAAATACGATGTTTAGAATGTCTCATAATACACATTCATTGTCTGTTCTATTCAACAATATATATAAATATATATATATATATAGATATATATATATATATATATATATATACTTATAATTTTTATTACATTCCACCGACAAGATCAGTCTCTTCAACATTTTATTGTACCTTTGCAATTTCCGGATATAGAGTTGTATATCTCTATTGAAGTCATGAATGAAAGTTGAAAAAGTTGAACAAAGACTATGTCAATGAAATGTTTGAATGTATAAACTTATTGCCTAAATACAACCTAAATACAATATATATATATATATATATATATATATATATATATATATAGTAAAGTTTTGTAATTTGCTTGAAGCATTGCGTAAAATAGTTGTATGTGTTATGTCTTGAAGGCTGTCACAATGCGTTGAATAAAATAAAGGAAGGTCGGGAATGTTTGTATGACCTGTTTATTTATATTTCGAGACTATAATCTCATCATCAGAATGGCAGAGAAAACTTCAAACAGTTCGTGCTTTTAGCTGTCCATCTATGAATGGCTGGCTTTATCTACTGCTACTGTACGTGTGTGTGTGTATGTACGTGTGCGTGTGTGCGTGTGTGTGAGTGTGTATCTATGTGTGTTCTAGTTGTTTTTTTATATGGTCTAATGGTGTGTTTGTGTGAGAGATAGAGAGAGAGAGCGTGTGTGTGTGTGTGTGTGTGTGTGTGTGTGTGTGTGTGTGTGTGTGTGTGTGTGTGTGTGTGTGTGTCAAGATGAGGTTTTTATTGGTCTGATGGAATCAGTTCGTAGGATCTAGGAGTTGATATGACTTTGACCGGGTCAAAGGATTTTGGTTACATGGCTGTTGTCTTATCTATGTCGGCAGCACGACAAGACATCTACACATTAGAATAAAAGAACATCTACACACGCAAGCGTCGCCATTCCAAAAGCACTTAAAAAATACAAAAATAAGGACAAAACCATAACCGTTAATATCTTGGCTAAGGAACGCAACATAGGTAACCTACGCATTAAAAAGTCCCTAATAATATCTAAATTACATAAGAATTAAACCTAGATTACGTAAAAATATAGACGATACCAAGACGCACACAACATGCACTTAACACGACAACAAAGGTCACACACACACGCAATCAGTAACAATAACCACACACACACTTCTTCCTCCCTTATAACAAACCGTTAACCAGGCTAAAGCACACACACACACACACACACACACACACACAGATAAATAAGTTAGATAGAGTTAATTACAATACTACACATAGCCTTTACACAAAAAAAATAGTTACAATAACCACGCTGACACACTTTCTCCCACCCCAGGGCTGTAGTAGCAGAGGTGCCCATAACAAAGCACGTACCAGGACATAACACACACACACACACACACACACACACACACACACACACACACACATAAAAGTAGATTCAATTATAGCACACGCAACGAGTAAACACCACCAGATAAATCAAACAGATAAGACAACAGCCATGTAACCTATATCCTTTGACCAGGTCAAAGTCACATCAACTCGTAGATCCTACGAACTGATTCCATCAGACCAATAAAAATCCCGTCTTGAATACACACACATACACAATCACTCACACACACACACACACACACACACACACACACACACCATTAGACCATATAAAAAAAACAACTAGAACACACACAGATACACACTCACTCACACGCACACACGCACACGTACATACACGCGCACACGTACAGCAGCAGTGGATAAAGCCAGCCATTCATAGATGGACAGCTAAAAGCACGGACAGTTTGAAGTTTTCTCTGCCATTCTGATGATGAGATTATAGTCTCGAAATATAAATAAACAGGTCATACAAACACCTCCCGACCTTTCTTTATTTCATTCAACGCATTGTGACAGCCTTCAAGACATAACACATACAACATATATATATGTGTGTGTGTATATATATATATATATATATATATATATATATATATATATATATATATATATAACTATATAGACTCTGTAAGTATGCATTTATACTAAAATAAACCTCCGAAAAAACCATTAACAAACAGAACCTAAATCCGTTACAATCCGGTGTACTAAAACGTCGGATAAATGGGGAGAAAAAAAAGAAACCCGCGGAACAAGAACAAAACATTCAATACTCCACAGTAAAGAAAAAACCCCAAACGGAACCAAACACAAGAAAAAGTGCTCAATACAAAGTACGAAAGAAAAGATACAATAGTAGAGCAAAAACACACAAAAATCTAGAGTGAGCCAAACCCTACCGCGGTTTCACACTACGGATCGTCAGGGCAAAGGCTGAAACACTAAAGATAAAAGCAAATAAATAGATATACACCATAGAATATAGAAACGTATATAAAGATGAGCACGATAAGTATCCTAAAACAGATATAGGTGCAACGCACGATTCGTTTAAAGTTAGATTTTATAATCATAAAACCTCATTTAAAAATGAAAAATATAGACATAGTAC
>JBBBDQ010000357.1:7000000-7002500 GCA_037127315.1 Ascarosepion bandense | reverse complement strand
GGGAAATTTAAAACAAAGAAAAAAGTAGTAAAAATAAATTAAAAGCACATAGTAAGGTTTGATTAGCTTTTTATTCCCTTCTACCCCATCCATGAGCTACTAGGGTGGCATTTAAATCCCATCCTTTCAACGTTGAAATAATTAAATGCAACCGCCACTTTTTCCCAAACAATTTCTTTTCTCGAACATCTCGCCTGTGGAACTCCCTTCCGTTTACTTGCTTTTCATAACAGCTACAAACTCCAAAAATGTAAATCTAACATCAGTTGCCTTCTATATTATTGAATCCAGTTCATATTTTATCCGTTCTTCATTACCTCAGTACCAGTGTTTTTTCCTCTCACCAGAAACCCCTGTGCACTAGTGGTGGTCCTGCTTTGCATAGTGTAAAATTTAACCCAAAATTTCCGGTTGCAATGTCCACTGTTTTAAATGATTTCCTATTATGTTTATCCAACGCAGCAGAGTTACTGGTTCGCCTAAGAGGATTTCCGAACTCCAATAAGCAACAATCTTCGTGTAGAATATATTCTGATAATAATTCATTCGGATTGCTGATTGACTTGGTCTATACCGTGACATGGCTGAAATGAAGTAGGACATTTCATTTTTTGCCATTTAAGTGAAGTAGAATTTTGACATAATTTTATGCCGTTTAATTGAAGCAGAATTTTGACAGTATTCTATGTCGTTTAAGTGAAGCAGAATTTTGACAATATTTTATGCCGTTTAATTAAAGCAGAATTTTGACAGTATTCTATGCCGTTTAAGTGAAGCAGAAATTTGACAATATTTTAAGTGAAGCAGAATTTTGACATTATTTTTTGCTGTTTAAGTGAAGCAGAATTTTGATATTATTTTATGCCATTTAAGTGAAGCAGAATTTTGACAGTATTTTATGCCGTTTCATTGAAGCAGAATTTTGACAGTATTTTATGCCGTTTAAGTGAAGCAGAATTTTGACATAATTTTATGCCGTTTAAGTAAAGCAGAATTTTGACAATATTTTAACTGAAGCAGAATTTTGACATTATTTTTTGCCGTTTAAGTGAAACAGAATTTTGACATTATTTTATGCTTTTTAAATAAAGCAGAATTTTGATATTATTTTATGCCATTTAAGTGAAGCAGAATTTTGACAATATTTTAACTGAAGCAGAATTTTGACATTATTTTTTGCCGTTTAAGTGAAACAGAATTTTGACATTATTTTATGCTTTTTAAATAAAGCAGAATTTTGATATTATTTTATGCCATTTAAGTGAAGCAGAATTTTGACAATATTTTAAGTGAAGCAGAATTTTGATATAATTTTTGCCGTTTGAAAAGTGAAGTAAAATTTTTACAGAATTTTTTTGCTGTTTAAGTGAAACAGGATATTGGCAGTATTTTTGCCGTATAAGTGAAGCAGAATTTTGATATTATTTTATGCCATTTAAGTGAAGGATTAGAACTTTGCGAAGTTACTTATTTTCCTCATTTTTTTGGTTCTGTATTTTTAATTTGATGGATTTGAGCAGGTGGATGACAGAACGGGGATTGCGTGGTGTAACAGGAGAAAGCGTGGTAAGAGCCACGGGGATAGGGAGACGTGGAAAGCCTTGATCGCCTACGTCCTGAAAGGACAAGGCACATAAAAGAAGAATTTTTCAATTGTTATATGTAAGTTGATGATACCATGTCTTTGAATCTGCAGCTTTGTTGCCAAAATACACGCCACTTAGTAAATTCTATGTATGTATGCTCACAAATTAATTCAATCTACTTCTTCTTCTTCTTCTTCTTCATCTTCTCCTCCTCCTCCTCTTCTCACATTCTTCCATTTACTATTTATTTTTCTTCTTCGCCTCATCCGATGATTCTTTTTCTTTTTCTATTTTCTTCTTTTTCTCCTCCTCCTCCTCCTCTCACATTCTTCCATTTACTATTTCTTTTTCTTCTTCGCCTCATCCGATGATTCTTTTTCTTTTTCTATTTTCTTCTTTTTCTCCTCCTCCTCCTCCTCTCACATTCTTCCATTTACTATTTCTTTTTCTTCTTCGCCTCATCCGATGATTCTTTTTCTTTTTCTATTTTCTTCTTTTTCTCCTCCTCCTCCTCCTCTCACATCCTTCCATTTACTATTGCTTTTTCTTCTTCGCCTCATCCGATGATTCTTTTTCTTTTTCTATTTTCTTCTTCTTCTTCTTTCTCTTCTTCTTTCACTCACCTTCCCATTTACTATCTTATTCGCTTTTTATTTTGTCTTGTTATCACCTCACCCTCTTTCGCTTCTACTACACATGTAAGTTTTCCTCCGTTGGGTCTAGTAACAGGATGTTAACAAATCTTTTAAAACTGTTTGAAGTTACATGGTTATATATCCTAAAAATAAACTTATTGATCTTCTCAAATGAAGACAATCTTCTTAAGTCGGGTCGTCTCAAATCGTCTCAAAACATGTCTCCTCAAGTAAGAACAAATCTTCTTAAATCAGGCCGTCTCAAATGAAAACAAATCT
>JBBBDQ010000357.1:6277500-6305000 GCA_037127315.1 Ascarosepion bandense | reverse complement strand
TGAAGTACCTCGGTTTTAAAGTCGAAGTCACCTCTAATCTTAAAATTGTAAACTATCTAGACATCACCCTTAACTTAAATGCTGGATCCTACCAACCATTTCTCAAAGAAAATAGTTCCCCCACTTATATTAATATTTCACCCCCCCCCCAAAAAAAAATATTATAAAACAGATATCCAATACAGTGAATAATAGAATCAACCAATTATCATCCAACATTAAAACTTTCAACGCAAGTAAAAATATTTACAATAAGGCCCTTCAAAAAAGCGGATATAAGAACAAGTTAACTTATAATAAACCTACAATAGACTCCGAATTACCCAAAAATAAAAATAAAGGAAACTGAAGAAAAAGAAAGATAATTTGGTTTGACTCCCCTTATTGTAAACTAACCAACATCAATATTGGTAAATATTTTCTCAAGTTAACAGACAAACATTTTAATAACAGTAACCCTCTACGGAAGATTTTTAATAGGTACACCCTTAAAATTAGTTATTCTTGCACCTCGAATATGGACAGCCTTATTAGTTCCCATAATAGGAGTATTCTGGTGAACTTGCGCAATGCTGAATCTAGGTCTGGAATTCTAAACGAATGCAACTGTAATTCTGTGGATGCCTGCCCGGTGGAGGGAAAATGCAAATCCACCCAGGTGATTTATGAAGCCCGCATTTCTCCATCTAACAAAAAAACGACTTCCGGACCTACATCGGTATGTCAGCCGGTCCTTTCAAACAAAGACTGTATAACCACAGGTACTCCTTTTCGAACCCCGGTCAGAGGTACCAGACAGCCCTTTTGCGGGCATTCTGGAAATGAAAGAGGAAGGGCTGGATCCTGAAATTAGCTGGAAACTGATAGGTTCAGCCCGAATTCCGAGGAATTTTCGTGATAGGTACTGTCTATGTTTACTGGAAAAAAATTCAATATTAAAATACCCCCACCAACACCGGCTACTGAATCTTAGGAGGGAATTCATCAGTAAGTGCCGCCACAAGGCAAATTTTTCGAATACTTAAATTTAGAATTTCAATCCCCGTTGACTAGATGTTAGAATATAAATTAAAAGGATTCAATTTAAGTTCTAATCTTAATTTTACCCTAACGTTAACCTTAAAAAGTATTTTAACCCTCCTACCTTCCTATCCCAAGCTCCTTTAATTGCCTATCTTATATTGAAACCCATTCCTTCTCGCCTAAATACACCTCTTCAAATAGCCCAAAATCTTAACTTTAAAAAGTAATTTAACTCATTTAGTTGTCTATCTTTATAAAATATGAACTCCTATTCCTCCCCTTCCTAAATATACCATTTCAACACCCTGTAACCCCGCGACTACCAGCTCTGTCCTTTTCCACTTTGTGACCGTTGTTAACCTAAAACCCCTCCACACTCTAAGCCAGGGCCTTCGCCATTTGGGAAAAAACAATGTCGCTGACGTGACGTAGAGTCTCTATTAGAGATCCTATGCCGAAATGCACATCTGACACCTTTAAATTTTGAAAATTTTCTCTAATATATATATATATATATATATATATGTGTGTGTGTGTGTGTGTGTGTGTATATATATATATATATGTGTGTGTGTGTGTGTGTATATGTATATATATATGTGTGTGTGTATCTATATGTGTGTGTGTGTGTGTTTATGTACATATATATGTGTGTATGTATATATGTGTGTGTGTATGTATATATATATATATATATGTGTGTGTGCGTGTGTGTGTGATTATGTATATATATGTGTGTGTGTGTGTGTGTATATATATATATATATATAGAGAGAGAGAGAGAGAGAGAATCAGAGAGGGGGATGCGATGAGTAAATTTTTACCATTTTATTTTTTTTTTAAATCTCACGCATGCGCATTGTTTTTATCAACTGCACAGTATAATAGGGTCAGTTAGACACCATTTGTGCGAAAAAGATCACCGTGACGCAATTTACCCCACCAACAATTTGGAAACAGCATGCTGTACTGATTGGCATTCATGCATGAAGGTCTCATACGAAAATTTCGGAATGTCTGCGTGTCAATATAAGGACAATGTAGAGGATTCGGAAAAAAAGTTGAATGAGTCTAATGGTGATTCCGAAGGTGCGACAGCTTGGCAAACTCACTCTGATCATTCTGATAAGAAAAGAAATTCTGAATTCATTGGTGACGACTTGAAGACTCAAAACAGAGGCTTACATCAACAAGTGCCTTGAGAAGGTAGTGGCTACTGGAACAACCTATGTCTGGCAACATGACTCTACAACATGCTACACAAGCTGGAGGACCCAGTCATGGCTGTCAGACAATTTCTGCAACCATATCACCTCGTACATTGGCCAAACCTCACTCCCCAGTCTGCACCCCACTTGATTATTATGTGTGGGGAGCAGTTGAGCAAGAGAGAAAAAAGAAATTCCCTGTAACACCAAAGATGAACTGAAGACAATGATTATGGCAGCATTCACTAACTTAAACAAGGAGACCGCCCAGAAGAGGTTCAGGAGTTTCCAAAGCCGTCTGGAGATGTTGGTTGAAACCAATGGTGATTTTATAGAATAAATTTACTGTAGTAGTTCAAGATATTTTTGTGTAATTTTGGTAAATATATCTGTTAAAACGAGTGAGATGTCAGTGTTATTTTCATTTTTGCGTAATTTAGACAATTGATGCATCACATTGTGTGTGAGGAAGTGTATATCACTAAATAGTATTAAGAAAAGCATTTATTTTGCTCTAAATATTTTTTTAATATAATCTCCTAAATCCAATACTTCTTTATTGACCTTGTATTGTAGTGTAGATTATTAAACGGTAAAATTTCAGCTGTCTGTGTCAGGCTATATTGATTCAACATACAGAAACCCACTAAAGGGAGATAGAACACGACCATTTAACCTGATAATCTTAGGAAATCATGGGCAATACTTTTTTTTGTATGTGACTAATACATCATTCCTGTCGCCAAATCAGTCCTCCGAAATTACTGACGACAATTTGCCGATAAAAACAATCAGAGAAATATATGTAGGCGATTTGCCAACCACTCCAGTAAAAGATGAGTGCACTAAACTTTTTTCTTTCAGTGATATTCAGTTCACTCTGTGCAAAGCCTAAGAGCCACTCTAGGTAGAGAGTTACAGAGAAATGGGCAACACCCAAGCAAATTGCTAATATCACCAAATCGAGGTAATAATCGAAAGTGAATGAGAAGGAAAAACTATTTTTTAGAAAGAACTAGAAAAGCATTCCTAAATAGGTAAGAAAAGTGTAAACTTCTATTCCTTTTCAAAAGACAGGGTGGAGTGTGAATCGAACGATAGGCGAGCCTATCGACATCTATAGAGGAAAAAGGGGTAAATTAAATAAATAGTAAATAATGTTTCAGTGTTGTAGGCGGAGACATTAGAGAGAACCGGAAACCCAATCCTAAACAAGAAACAAGTTCTACTTTATGCAAACCTAGTAGATTCCCACTGAGGTGGGAAAGAAAGAAAGATATTACAGAAAAAGGAAGAAAGAAAGATATTACAGAAAAAGGAAGAAAAGATATTACAGAAAAAGGAAGAAAGAAAGATATTACAGAAAAAGGAAGAAAGAAAGATATTACAGAGAAAGAAAGAAAGAAAGATATTACAGAAAAAGGAAGAAAGAAAGAAAGAAAGAAAGATATTACAGAAAAAGGAAGAAAGAAGAAAGAAAGATATTACAGAAAAGGAAAGAAAGAAAGAAAGAAAGATATTACAGAAAAAGGAAGAAAGAAAGAAAGAAAGATATTACAGAAAAAAGGAAGAAAAGAAAGAAAGAAAGATATTACAGAAAAGGAAGAAAGAAAGAAAGAAAGATATTACAGAAAAAGGAAGAAAGAAAGAGAAAGATATTGAGAAAAAGGAAGAAGAAAGAAAGAAAGATATTACAGAAAAAGGAAGAATGAAAGAAAGAAGATGTTACAGAAAAAGGAAGAATGAAAGAAAGAAAATATTACGAAAGAAAGAAAGAAAGAAAGAAAGAAAAAGGAAGAAAGAAAGAAAGAAAGAAAGAAAAAGGAAGAAAGAAAGAAAGAAAGATATTACAGAAAAAGAAAGAAAGAAAGAAAGATATTACAAGAAAAAGAAAGAAAGAAAGAAAGAAAGATATTACAGAAAAAGAAAGGAAAGAAAGAAAGAAAGAAAGATATTACAGAAAAAGGAAGAAAGAAAGAAAGATATTACAGAAAAAAGGAAGAAAGAAAGAAAGAAAGATATTACAGAAAAAGGAAGAAAGAAAGAAAGAAAGATATTACAGAAAAAGGAAGAAAAGAAAGAAAGAAAGATATTACAGAAAAAGGAAGAAAGAAAGAAAGAAAGATATTACAGAAAAAGGAAGAAAGAAAGAGAAAGATATTACAGAAAAAGGAAGAAGAAGAAAGAAAGATATTACAGAAAAAGGAAGAAAAGAAAGAAAGAAAGATATTACAGAAAAAGGAAGAAAGAAAGAAAGAAAGATATTACAGAAAAAGGAAGAAAGAAAGAAAGAAAGAAAGATATTACAGAAAAAGGAAGAAAGAAAGAAAGAAAGATATTACAGAAAAAGGAAGAAAAGAAAGAAAGAAAGATATTACAGAAAAAGGAAGAAAGAAGAAAGAAAGATATTACAGAAAAAGGAAGAAGAAAAGAAAGAAAGATATTACAGAAAAAGGGAAGAAAGAAAGAAAGAAAGATATTACAGAAAAAGGAAGAAAGAAAGAAAGAAAGATATTACAGAAAAAGGAAGAAAGAAAGAAAGAAAGATATTACAGAGAAAAAGGAAGAAAGAAAAAGAAAGAAAGATATTACAGAAAAAGAGGAAGAAAGAAAGAAAGAAAGATATTACAAGAAAAAGGAAGAAAGAAAGAAAGAAAGATATTACAGAAAAAGGAAGAAAGAAAGAAAGAAAGATATTACAGAAAAAGGAAGAAGAAAGAAAGAAAGATATTACAGAAAAAGGAAGAAAGAAAGAAAGAAAGATATTACAGAAAAAGGAGGAAGAAGAAAGAAAGAAAGATATTTTGAAAAAGGAAGAAAGAAAGAAAGATATTACAGAAAAAGGAAAGAAGAAAGAAAGATATTATAGAAAAAGGAAAAAATAAAAAATAAATATATATTACAGAAAACAAAGAAAAAATGATGAAAATGAATAAGTAGTAAATAGAAATTCCAAGTTTTGGAAGAGACAATAGAATTAGAATAAAAGTAGTCTATGAGATTGAATAAAAAAAACTAGCAATTGTGTGAAATTCAAATGCGCGTTCATAATTCAGTTCGGATTAAAAAGGGGTGTTCTTTACGACAAAAGAGAGGAAGACAACCAGGAACAGCATAAGGTAGTGGCAGCCACCATCAGCAAGGTAAACCTGCCCATTTATGAAGCTTTTGTGCTTCTCTCTTTTCAAAGCGAGCAATTTAAATAAAAATCGTATGAAAATACTAGTGTTCCATATTTCCAGTTTCATGATTTTCTGTTCATTCATGAAAAAGGTAGAAAAAGATATCAGGAACAATGGTGGAAAAAGAAAATGGTGGAAAAATGAAAACTGAGAGAAAAAAAAAACAGGAAAAAAGTTCTAACACTGAAAAAAGAAGAGATGGGGAAAAATCAGTAGAATAAAAGAACAAAAAAGAATATAAAATATTTACCTCAAGTTTGATTGTAAAGTATAATAAGAATATGGTAGGGCCTTCCTTTGAAAGACATGGATGACGGCATCATGAATTCTGTAAAAAAAAAATAATAATAATTCAAGCTAAATAATTACGAAATGTTTATAAGAATAACAATTTTTTTCTCTTAAAGAAATAATATATTGTGTGTATCAACTATAAAAATGAGTTTTAGTTCAAGAGCAAAGAAAAAGACAGCTAAGAAAAATAAAAATTGATATAACGCTTTAAGAGAATCACAAATTTTCTGTACTGTAGTAGTTTGAGTATAACTCAAAAAAGGAAAAAAAAATGTTACAGCGTCTTTAGTTTACTGTTTCATATTAGATCCGCTTCATTTGTAACCAATTCTGAAATGAGAATATATTGAATTAAGTCTGTCACTGTTATGAAAACCCCAGAAAGAATCGATTTCACTACAGTAGCGTAGACTAGCTTGTTAATCACAGCGATATGTAGGTACACAAAACCTTTCGAGAAAGTCCTCAGAAAGGTAAAGTAACGATCAGCAAGTCTCGATAAATTTAATCTCTGTAATAAATTTAAAATTCTCTATGCAAATTGCAAAGTATCGACAGAAATACTCGTCTCTTAGCAACAGAAAGATCGACATACAATTTGTCTGTTCCAAGTACAATTTTGTAATATAGATAACCGATGTTTATTTCCCGGTAAAAGCTTACTCTGTGCATCAGAACGTGCGAAGATGTAAGCAATTGATCAACAACGTAGATTTAACAGATATATTGAACCAGAAGATTGCCAAATCCTAAGAAAGCTTCGCTAGGGAAACTTGTGATCTAAGAATTTAATAATTGAAATAGCGAACGTCAGATGCATGCCAAAAAGCCACACAAAGAGAGAGTATGTTAACATCTTTTTGAGAATGTATTTTTTTTTATTTGACATTTTTATGAGGACCCCTGCTGTTAAAATATTTGAGAGGATATACATTATATATATATATCTATACACACACACACACACTTCTTCACTACTTGACGACATGATTATTGGAGAAAAATAAAATAAGGCAATGTTAAAGAGCTTTCATAACTGGTAGTAAGTAAAGAGAACGACCTGAGCCGACGTTATTTCACTATTGTCTCTCTTTCCATGAGCGTGACAGAAGGGATATAGCGTCCGTTAGTTCCCTCCACTCATTTTTGATAACTAACTTTTAAATTGAATTTTGAAAAATGAAAAAGTTTTCTTGAAACTTTTATTTTAGTTTTAATTGAAAGCTAAATGATTAAATTTACTATTTTCACTAAGCAAAATACTATGGTTAATTTTAAACAGAAATTATAATATATTCATTGGAATCTAAAATTTTTGGAACATTTTTTGAGCGATCGACACATTTGTTAAAAGTTAATTCTCGGATTTAAAAATCCTGTAAAAATAAAATATACACTTTTCACTCATTATTTTTTGAAAATTATCAAATGTAAAGTTAAATTAATCTAATTTGAAACATTACTTGTTCATGGTATGAAATTTAGAATAAATGTATTTCTAAATTTCTTAATTACAAAGGTCTGACTCCTTGACCTTTCAAGAAGGCGCTAACAGCACCTGTAATAGATCTGGAAGTATGGCGGCAAAAGTTGACATAAACCAGTTTAACATTTCGTAAGTGGAACAACCCTTAAAATATGTGACCTTTTAATGATAAATCTCTTACAAGTTTTCATAGTAAAAGAAAATGTGCCGTTTAACAAAAAAAATTAAAAATAGAAATTATTTTAAAAATTTTAATTCTAATCGATTTATATTAAGCTTATAAATTTTCGATTTTTAAATAAAGTCCAATTTTAATGAATTAATAACCGAAGACACTGAGTAACTTAAAGAACTTTAAAAAGATGTTTGAAACTTTAATTATCAAAGAAAAAAAATGAAAATTCTAATAAAATTCATTATTCATCGAATTTTTTTCTTCTTCAGAATATGATATCCTAAAATTATATTATTTATAAAACCAATTAAAAAATTATCTACATTAAAAGTAGAGTAGTTTGAATGCATTTTTAATTTTACTATTCGGAGCATATTTTCGGAAAAAAAAATTTGATAATTAAAAAAAAAAAAATTACATGATTTACATTCCCCAATGAATCCTGCATTTAACTAATAAATGAAAAATTGGTATAGATAATTTTAAAAAGTTTCATGCGATTAATTGGAGGAGTGTAACAGATGTAAAAAAATATATTTTTACCAAGATTTTCTAAAAATAATAATTTCATTTATTTACGAATAAGTCCTAAAAGTTTCATTAAAATCAAACAATTAGTTGATTTTTGCAAGAATTTTCAAATTAATGTATCTTTCAATGCCCCAAAAAACAACTTTGCATAATATTACGTTTACCTTAATAGACACATTACGTACACATAGCGTGAATCGCCGACAGAAAACAAAAGAAAAAATGAAAAGTTTTAACTGAAATATCGGACGTTTTAGAAAGGATTAAAAAAAAAAAATTAAAATAATGACAAGAAAATTTTATCTTTCCTTTTAATAATAGCATAAACATTTTGATGATAAAACTGTTTTATTAAGTTTGAGCACATTTAACATCATGCTATGCTTTTTTTTTAATGTAAAATTAATCTGATTTACACTAGTATTACTTATTTATAGCATGAAATTTAGAATAAAACTTTCTTAAACACTGAGTTCAACTTTCTGATATTTTCACCGTATGTGTTGACAGATTTGTCAGATGCGAAATAAGATAAAAGTGTATGGCGATCACAAGTGACATAATTGTACAAATTATTTTTTTCTGGTAAAGGGAAGAAACCCTGAAACACATGACTTTTTAATTTACATAGAAATTACCATACAAAAAGAAAACTTTATACACACACACAAAAAAATTAAAAATAGGAACGATTTGTATTAAACTTTTTAATTTTCGATTACTAAACAAAATCTTCGCTTAATAAGTTTATAAACTAACGCCCAAAAATCTTTGAAGTGTTTTTAAAAAATTTTTGAAATTTTATAAATTATTATATTTAAAAAAAATGAAAACAATTCTTTTAAAATTTCATTATTAATAATTTTTTTTTCAGATTCCTTAATTTATATTATATTTATTCAAGCAATTATCAAATATGCCATCGCTATATTGCAGTTTTTATTTTACTAATGGGAGAAGATTTTCGGAAACAGAGGCAAAATTAAAAAAAAAAAATAGATGATTTACATTCCCCAATGAGTCCTGCGTTTAACCACTAAAACCAACTTTCGCAACAAAATTTAATTTCTTAAAATTTCATGAATTTACGTGGCGGGGGGGGGGGGGGGTAACATGTTATATATATATATATATATATATATATATATATTACACACCAAGAAATTAAAAAATAATAATTTCATTCATTTGTGAATAAGTCCTGAAAGTTTAATTGAAATCCAACAATGATTTTTGGAAGAATTTCCAAATTAGTATGTTTGTCACCGGAAAAAAAAAAGACTAAGTTAGGTAATATTACGTTTTCTAATGTAAATTCTCGTAACGATTTGATAAACCGCTAACTAAGAATCAAAACAAGATTTTACCAAAATTTTGAACGGGTTACAAGGGATTCAAAAATGTAAAAAAAAAAAAAACGTTCGTTTTTATTATGTTTGGGGCCGTTTCTATTCATGCTATGCTGTTTTTTTTTTTTTCAGCGATTCAGTGGCGGTATCTACTGTTCTTTCTTTCCAGTCTACTCTCACGCGAAATCTCTTCACACCAGTGTATGTATATGTATATATTATTTGAAATTCCGAATTCTACATTCGTTGAATAGCTATTTCAGCGAGAAAATTCTCGCTTCTTCAGCAACGATCAAAAACAAAAAAATTATTCATCCAAATATGGTACAAAATTTCTATACCGGAAAAAGCCCCAAAACATATCCATACACAGCAAGTTAAAAAAAAAAATTGGCTCTGTAAAAAGATAATACTATTTACATTGGATCCTTTTTAATATTAATAAAATTAATAGGATCTGGTTTTGGGGATCTTACCTATGTGTTCATCCTTTTTTTGCGATTATATATATATATATATATATATATGCGCGCACACACACACACACACACACACAACGGTCTTTATTATAATAAGGAGATTAAACTATGTACATTCAAAATCCAAAGATTCACTGAAAATGAACGTTCATGATATAAAAAGAAGAAAAATGCCCCAAACTTAAAAACCATGTTTTATCGTTAGAATATCTGTTTTTATTAAGAGGAAAGACCAAACAATCTTTTTGACGTTATATATTTTTTAATCATTTCGAATCTTGTTTTCTTGATATCATCGTACAATTTTGTGCGAGAAATTTTAGCGGGTTTTTTGCAGTGAAAAACATACTGATTTGGAAATTCTTACAAAATCAGATGACTGTCGAATATTAATGAGTGTCAGGACTTATTAAAAGTGATTGAAATTTTTACTTCTGTTACCAAACTGAACACCTCTCCTCCTACATATACACTCCTTTACATTTTATAAAAATTCGATAAATCCTTTTTTTTTTTTAAGGGTTTAATGTTTATATTAAAACAATCCTGGGAGAATTTTAAAATCATTTTTATTTTGTCAAACAGGATCTCCAGAATGAAAACTCTGAAAATGCATCTGAATTGTAAAATTAAAAATAAAATAAAAGTAAAACTAAGACATTATTTTATTAGAAAAGCTTTCCATTGCTTATTGAGGCTATTGTCATCCGAATTTTTTTTTTCGATAAATAATTAAAAAAAAATTTTTTTTTCTTATTTTTGATTTTAATTAGATATTTGAAAAATTCTGTCGCAATTTGTAGCGTATTTGTCTATACTTCTGAGATGAGGTAGTATTTTCACTATTTTCATTATTCGGACTATTGTCCTCATTTTTGTTGTCATTTTTACAACGTTTCGGTCGGAGCGTACAACGACCAAAACGTTGTAAAAATGACAACAAAAATGAGGACAATAATGTAAATAGTGCAATTTGTAGCGGTCAAATAATATTGTTTTAAATAGAATAAATCATACATAGAAAGGTTTACCACAATTCAGTGATCCCTACTGCAGATGCTTGCTCAGTCAGATGTTTTTTTCCATCTCACAGTCACGATGACGTGTGCCTTCAGACTAAGACACCCATTGGCAGCTTCCTAACCGTTCCGTCTATCCAATTTCACTGACAAGTGAATAATATTTTCTAATACATATAGTATTTTAAATGGACAAATTTAGATTTGAAATTCGATCATCTTGCCGTCAGTAAAGCAACAGGTAGCTAACTAGTGATAAATACATCGCAGCTTTTTAAGTTTTACCGCAATCATTGACAGATTATTTTCTGTTTCTCGTCCTGGGTATGACAAACTACATCCGGCTGCAAGACCTCTGAATTTCTGTTTCTCTAAGGTCCACCCTGACCCGGGGTGGTAGTATCAGTTGTGGAGTCTCAGATTTGGGCAAATAGGAATTTTTAAAAATCCAGAATCAAAATATACTGAAAATCTAAAAACTATAATTCTATCGTAAAAAACAAATAAATATAAAAATAATAATACTAACAATATATTTTAATAGTTACAAAAAAAAGGAAAAGGAAAAAAAAAAGGAAAAGGAAAAAAAAAGGAAAAGGAAAAAAAAAGGAAAAGGAAAAAAAAAAGGAAAAGGAAAAAAAAAAGGAAAAGGAAAAAAAAAGGAAAAGGAAAAAAAAAAGGAAAAGGAAAAAAAAAAGGAAAAGGAAAAAAAAAGGAAAAGGAAAAAAAAAAGGAAAAGGAAAAAAAAAGAAAAGGAAAAAAAAAGGAAAAGGAAAAAAACAAGGAAAAGGGAAAAAAAATAGGAAAAGGGAAAAAAAAATAGGAAAAGGGAAAAAAAATAGGAAAAGGGAAAAAAATAGGAAAAGGGAAAAAAATAGGAAAAGGGAAAAAAAAATAGGAAAAGGAAAAAAATAGGAAAAGGAAAAGGAAAAAAAGAAAAAAGGAAAAGGAAAAAAAAAGAAAAAAGGAAAAGGAAAAAAAAGAAAAAAGGAAAAGGAAAAAAAAAGAAAAGAAAAAAAGAATAAGGAAAAAAAGAATAAGGAAAAAAAGAAAAGAATAAGGAAAAAAAGAAAAGAAAAAAAGAAAAGAATAAGGAAAAAAAAGAAAAGAAAAAAAAGAAAAGAATAAAGAAAAAAAGAAAAGAAAAAAAGAAAAGAATAAAAGGAAAACAAAAAAAAAAGAAAACAAAACAAAAAAAAAAAAAGAAAACAGAAAAGAAAACAAAAAAAGGAAAATGACATTAAATGACCCATAAAAAGTTGACATGCCGTTAAACAAAACAAATCAGACCAAACCAGTTTTCTGTATGAATTGTTACAATGATAAATCATTAATTTACGTAGCGGTAGTACGGAAACTAACCGTTTCCTAATAAGGAAACATTCGACATTCATTGACCGAGAAACCAGTGCTACCATCGGTTGAAATTTATGAAATCTTTCTATTAAAACCGTTTTTTCAAGGAGAATAGGCTTCTCGAATCCAGTAACTGTTATAATTCCGTCTCGTATTGATGGGGGTTTCCTTTCCAACCTTTTGTTTAAAGTCGTGCGAAAAGTTATCTTCATTAAGATAGTATTTTCCCCTAGAGTGAAATATTCTAACCATTTTAGTTTTTAAATTTTTCAAATTTGATGTGATTTTTCTTATTTAGATCTTTTGTTTGTGATTTTATAGCGCTAGTCGACCACATCCGGCGATCAACAAGTTTAATTCTCTTAAAGCCATTTTAAAGACTAATCTGAGTAAACTGTTGTGGATTACCCCCACTTGGCTTTGCCAAGTTTGCAAAGAGGCCGTTAGGTGGCACTATTAAAGATCTATACAAATGGGACACTTTCTCTTTCTTTCTATTTTCTTCTTGCCTTTTCAGCATGTTTTTGTGAGGACACCAGAGCAGGACCTGTTCCCAGCTTATATTTTTTTTATTTGTGAGGAGATTGTTCAGCATTTACTGCCGTTTTGGAAGACTAATATTACGTAACATGCATAATTTAATATTGTGCAATGGCGTTGACCAATCAATGCATAATGCAATTAATAGCCGGGGGATTTTACTACGCTCTTTACTGAAAGAAGGAAGAAAAAAAAGTTTGCTCAGTTGAGAATGTGGGTGAAGAATTCCTTAAACTAATGTAGTGATAAGGTAATTTAAGAAATGTATCAGTTTCGCAAGTAAAGGGATCGATGATGACTTTCAATCAGTCAGTTAATTGCCATACGTGATACACGCCTGAGCGATCTGGTCTTGAACGAGACATGACTAACAGGACCGAAGATTTTCCCACGGTAGATTGCCATTACTTTCTGTGATAGACTGGTTGCCAACCAAGGTTATAGAACCCAATTTGTCATGTTATTTAACCCATAGCTGAAAATACGGATTAATACCTTTTACATGGCTATTTGCGCGTAAGTTAATACAACGAATTCAACTGTAATTCGAACTCGGATCTCCGATTTCTTGTTCTGAGTCGATATCCAATGCACCACAAACGCACTGTCAATGACAAATGTTTCAAAAAGTAGGGCAATCTTTTCCAAAACAGAGAATTGGAATTAAAGAAGTAATGGCAGATAACCTGAATCCATAATAAAAAATTCAGCATGTGGGATTTATAAACTCTAACCACTTCAAATACTTTAGTGTACGAATCAGTTCTCACAAATCTATTTTAGAAAATTAAGAAATTGAACAAGAGATTGGTTGCACTAAAAGTAGTTTTTCCCAAACACCGTAAGAGGTTACAAACTCAAACCATTAAACTAAAAACTCGAGTCGTGCTTTTAAATAGTCTCGTCAGATCAAGACTCATGTGGATGCCAGGCATAGCATCATATTAATTCAGAATTCTCTAAACTATCAACTGTATACGACTTGTTCTTCTCAGATCTTTTTTTTCTTTAATCGTGTCACCCCAAGCAAGACATTCCACTGCCACTATAGCGCAGGGGGTTACATAGAGCGATTGGGTATAGAAAATGTCAGAAGGAGGGTGATAGACGACTTAGGATGTACATTGGGGGAGGGTGAGTGTGAGTTAGTGTATTAGGAGGTGTCTATTGACCCTACATTTAAACTCCTGGAGGTTGTAGCCGTCGGGGAAGCAAGCATGCGGTAGGGAATTCCACAGGCGGGAAGTTCGAGGAAAGAAGCTGTTGGAGTAGAAATTGCGGTTACATTTCATCGGTTTCACTGTAAAAGTGTGGGACCTAGTTGCCAATCTAGTATCTCGTGCAAATTCACATCTAGGAGGCACCAGTGATTTAAGTTCGTCAGAGCAGAAGCCATGAAAGTATTTATAGAAGAGGCACAGGGAAACCACGTCACGCCGGTGAGAGAGATACTGCAGGCGGTCGGCCAAGTCGGTATCAATTACATTACAGATTCTTCGCTGTATTTTGTCAAGAACCCCGAGGAGAATAGAAGGGGCACCCGACCAGATGTGGCAGCAGTATGCAATGCACGGGCGGATGGTAGATTTATATAAGTGCAGGATAGATTCAGGCGGAAAGAATTTCCGGGCCTTGCACAGAAAGCCGACTTTCATAGCTGCGGATTTAGCAATGGATTCGACGTAGTCATTCCACTTGAGGTCCGCTGAGAGTGTCAGGCCAAGCAGGCGTAGTGTTTTACTCTCTGGGAGGCAAGCCTGTTCCATACTAATGGGAGGGAGGTGCGGTTGTATGTGGTGGTTAATTGGATCTACGATTAAATCTGGTTTCTAGCAAATGAATCCTCTAAAAAAAGCCAACCCTTAATTCTTCTAGAATAGCGTTGCATAATAAGTACGTTATTTTGTTTTTAGAATGCATATTTTGCTATTCAAATGTGTTTTCAAATTTTGGTGTCACATTTTCCATTCTCTGCTTGAAAATCAAAAGCAATCAAACTTCCCAGAAATTTAAATGTCTATACGTGTTTGATTTTTACATCTCAAACGCGTAGTTCGCATTTTGGGCTTTCACTTTCTACAACAGCAAAATTTTAACCTAAGAATTCGTGTCATATTTCTTGAATAGCCACGTCAGATCAAGATTCTTCATGAATATCAGGCATGGCGGCCAACTAGCTCAAAAGTCTCTAAACTATCAATTGTATACATTTTTTTTCATATCAACCATTAAATTTGGTTTCAAGCGAATGAATCCAGTAAAAGAAGCAAACCCTTAATCAAATCCTCTACACTGGCGCTACAGCATCACAAAGTAATTTATGAAATAACAAAACGCTCTTCGCTTCAAACAGCATACACAAATAAATAGCACATGCAACTAGAAAGAAAAATAAGAATTTAATCAAGATGTTGATCTTTCACATTACGATAAACAAAATACTAGGAAGGAAACTACAATCGTTAATACAAGAAAGCGATAACAATAAACTTGGGGTGTTTAATTTTCTGGCAAAAAATGTTTTAATAGAAAGTTTATAAGTTCTAATCGATGGTAACGCTAAGTGTTCAGTCACTGAATCCCCAAGGTTTCTTGTCTGGAAACGGTTAATCTCATGTTTACCATACTAACAGATTGCAACTAAATAACAAGCACTTACAAAACTTATTGTTCTGTCAACGTTATTGTCTTTAAAAACCGAATTACAAACAGACTGATACGACGTAAGTGAGATACGCTCTGTTTCGATTTTTCCATACATTACATGTTACGCACATACACGCAAACAAGAGCCATATACTTTCGGCTTTATCCCAGATCAAAGCTACGCTTAAAGAAATCATCATACACGCAAGCGAGTGCCCAAGTAATGTTATATACCAATAAACAGACAAACACGGGTGTATATAAAAATATATGACTTATATTTTTATTGATGAACGATGGTGATGGACCGTGTGGCCTAGTGGCAGGAGTGAGAGAGCGCGCTTCTAATTAGTGGGCTTCGACGTGGTGACGGGGGGTTCGACGAGAGCTGGCCTCTCTGCTTAGCTCGTCTAGCTTCTTCTTCGACTTCTCGAGACTTCTGGTCTTGTCTGGCTCTCTGCCTAGACTGCCTGTCGAGCCTGACTCCTGTCGAGGCTGACTGGGACTCGACTTCTCTTCTACTGTCGACTTCTGGAGACTCGTCTAAACTGATTCCAAGACTGTGTTTTTCGCAGTCTTTATATATCTTCCAAAAGCGGAAATTGTTTCTTCCGGTTTTTTCTTGATCACGCGACGCCTACGCGACGCCTACGTAAATTCTCAGAGACACCTGTTCTGTCTGCCTCTTGCGGCCATTTCCGCTACTGCCGGAAATAAGGTCAAACAACCATCCGTTCCTTTCAACGGCCGGAAAACGCCCCCGCTTGTATCAGCTTCCTTCTTCGGGTGGGGCCAGATTATTATATTACAGTAATGCACACATGTAAAAAGATATGTAATATGATAAAAAAAAAAAATCAACCTTGCACCAATAAAAAGAGCATATATAAAAGAAAAATTGAGAATTATAAACTGTCATTTGTTGATATCCCCTGACGAGTAGACAGAGTGTTTTGGGGAGGGTGAGTGTACGAAACTTGTCGGGATGCTGAAATTAACATCAATCAGCTAAGTGGCAAACTTTTTACTTATATATATTTGTTAGGAAAATATGTATTCTTCGGTAAGATTCGAACCTGCTACACTTAACGACCTAGAGGAAGCCGTCAACTGATCTGATATGTTTTAACCATTTAACCACGAAGGAATTTGCAGTTAGAAAAAGCCAAATCAAGCCTTATAAATTCGTGATTTTTCGATTCCTGCCAGAAGATGCATATTTTCCTAACAAGATTTCCTGAATATTCAGGCCGATATATATATATTTTTCTTTAGTTTTTTTCTTTAGTTTCTTTCTTTTACCCTCCCTTCCTTCTTTTATCTCTCTTACCACCTTTTTTCCGTGTTGCCTAAACTGAGGTCGATTTAACGCGTCTGTCTGTTAATTTTTAGTTACATTCTCCCTTTTTTTTGCGAACCCAGACGATGTCAATTTTTTTTCTTTTCTTATTTATTTGATTTTATTCTATCTTTTTCTTTTTCTTTTTCTTTTCCTTTATTTTTATTTTTATATTTTTTTATTTATTTTTTATTTTTATTTTTATTTTTTTTAATTTTTTTTAAAATTTCTTTGCAATCTATTTAAAAAGGAAAAGTAGACTAATTTTTCTCCAGTTTCTGAAAGGTTTTTTTCTGTTGCTGAGGTGATGTGTCGTCCCCCGTGGGGATCTTCATATCGAAATGGCTATTCAACATCTTTGAATTAATCCTTTTTTAATATATATATTTGCTCTGTAATATTTTATTACATGGAGCTCTCTTCCTGTATCATTTTTTAATATTAAAATAAATTTTTAATATTAATTAGGATCGGGTTTTTTGGAATTTACCTTCCTGCTTTTTTCCCTTGGATTGAAGTATCTGAATTAAAATATATATATGTATATATATATATATATATATATATATATACCTCCACTAAATCGCTGAAAAACAGCATAGTATGAATTAAAAAGGCCCCAAACTTAATAGAAACCAACTATCAAAATGGGTATGTTATTTTTAAGAGGAAAGATCAAAGTACTTCAAAATTATTTTTAAAATTTTTTTAGTTCCTTCTAACATGTTCAAAATTTTGGTAAAAATCCTCTTTATTTTAATTAGCAGGTAACCAAATCATTGCGAGAATTTACAATGGAAAACGTAATATTACATAACTCATTTTTTTCCACTGACAAACACCTTAATTTGGAAATTCTTGCAAAAATCAAATAATAGCCGGATTTTACTGAAACTTTCAAGACATTCACAAATGAATGGAATTATTTTTTAAATTATTTTAAAAACACTCTTGGTTAGAATTTTTTTTACATATGTCCCCCTACATACACACACAAGTTCATGAAATTTTAAAAAAATTAAATTTTGTTGGGAAAATTGGTTTTATTAATTAAACGCAGAACTCATTAGGGAATGTAAATAATTTTTTGCTTTCATTTCCGAAAATCTGCTCCGGATAGTAAAATAAAAAAAAAATGCAATATAACTATGACATTATTTAATTGTTTTAATAAATAATATAAAGCAAGGGCATTATAGTCAGAAGAAAAACATTTTCTTTGATTAATAATGAATTTTTAAAATAACTTTTTTCATTATAATATTTGATAAAGTTTCAAAGATATTTTAAAAAAATATTTCCCTGATTTGTAGACGTTATTTTGTAGGTTATAAAGTGAAGACTATATTTATTAATCGAAAATTGAAAAGTTTAATACAAATCATCTAGCCATCGTATTTTTAAAATAATTTTAAATTTTTTGTGTATTTGAAGTTTTCTGTTTATATGACAATTTCTACGTGTACATTAAAATGTCGTGTGTTTCAGTGTTTCTTCCCATTATCGGAAAAAAATTCGTACAATTATATCGTTTTTCATCGCCATACTTTTATCTCACGAGCTGTCAACACATTTCAAATACGGCGGACAGTTCAAAAAGTTCCACACTGTTATTAGGAAATAGTTTTATTCTAAATTTCATGCTAGAAATGAGTAATACTTATGTAAATCAGACTAATTTAACTTTACATTTGTTAATTTTCCAAAAATGACGTGTCACAGATGTAGATTTTATTTTTACAAGACTTTCAAAACCGAAAATTAACTTTTGTTTAGAAATGTGTCGATCGCTTTAAAATGGCTGAAAAATTGAAAAATTACAAACAATTGAAAATATTTAGATTCCAATCAATATAATTTCTTGAAATCAGCACAGTCTCTCCTTCTGAAAAATGCCAGTGCAATTAACTGAGAAATTTTGAATTTAGATCATGCCAGAATAGATTTTGCATTCAATGTTGTAATTTACTAAGCGCAGCTTAGATGTGGCACAAGGCCGAAAGTATGGGGTACCCAGTGAGGATCGAACTCACTACTTAATTGCAATAGTTCTAGCGAGACAAGCTTGCTAACCATTACACCACCTCGAGGTGCCCATTCTGCATTCAATGTTACATCATCCATCAACAGAGCCAGATAGAAGGTTGACTTGGGGGTAACCACCCAACCGCCGAGTCCCAGATTCAAGTGAGCCAGACTAACTGAACGGAAGGTTGAGGGCCGAAGAAACGGTGTCGCCGAACAGTTACGGAGATGAACGTCTGCGCCAAGTTAAGCGAGCCAGTCTCTCTCGATCATCGTACACGAAAATTGTTCACATCAGGATGAAGACTCCGTGGTCGTCCTTCCCCCACCCCACACACAAGCCGAAAGTAATCGACAAATATAGTACTAACTTGATTTTCCGGAAGTGAAATAAAGAGAAAAACTGAAAACATTCGAACGTCTTTCAATTATCTGAACTAAATCAATTCTAATATTTAATCTCTGACAAGTGTTTTGAGAATTCAGAAAACCATATTTAACTTTCGAGAAAAATGAAGGTAAAATCAGTTCAATTGTTATCTTGTTAATGTCCTCATTGTTAACATACTAACAGCATAACATACATTTGAATAAACGAAGTTTAGTCATGACTTACAGAACTATCAGCTTCGGCAATTAACAGCAGAAAAAACCCAGGCCAGACGATAACAGGCAACAAAATAAAATAAATAAGCCGTATAAAACCTTGAAAGAAGCATTTGAAAATGTTACTTGATCATTTGTGCGCTATGGTGCAGTAGATATCGGCTCGGAACGAGAAATCGGAGAGCAGAGTTCGAATTCCAGTTGAATTTGTTGCATTCACTTATGAACAAATACTCTTGGGAAAGGTATGAATCCGTCACTTCACCCTTCAGCTATGGGTTAAATAGCGGGACAGATTGGGTTCTATAGTATTGGTTGGCAATCAGTCTACCGCAGGAAGTAATAGCAATCTACTGTGGGAAAATCTTCTGCCTAGTTAGACAAGTCACTTTCGTGACATGATCGCCCAAGTGCGTATCATGTATGGCACTTAACTGACTTGATTATATAAATGTCAAATTTATTTAAGAAAATAACTTGTTTCTTCATTTTTTAAAATTCTTATGATTTAAGTATTTAGTTATCCGGAATTTTGAATTACCCTACCGTATTTTTTCCAACCTCCATCCCCAGGTGTCCGGATAATCGAGAACTTATTGGACTGGACTTAAATAGAATGTAATATTAAATGTGGGGGATTGGTTTTCATGTTCTCAATAACATATATGACATATTTTCATTGCCGTATATACTCGTATATAGTGTAGCTACTGAATTTACATGAATTTCAAGAACAAATAATTTCCTGTGTACAGCGTACGATGGTTAAATTGTCGCCTAAATTACTTAAAAAAAAAAAAAATGAAAATTGCACAGACATCTCATTTTAACAGATATATTTACCAAAATTACACAAAAATATCTTGAAATACTAAAGAGGAAATTTATTCAATACAATCGCCATTGACCGACTATGGCATCTCTTTTGAACGGTCACCTTGTGTAAGCTGATGAATGCTGCCATAATCTTTGGTTTTAGTTCTTTGGTGTTACAGAGTTTTATCGATCTCTTGTTCAACCGCGCCTTACACATAATCATCAAGGGGGTTGCAGACTGGGGAGTTAGGTGGCCAGATGCAAGGGGTGCTGTAGTCGTAAAAATTGTCTGACAGCCATGACTAGGTCTCTCATGCTGGTGTGACATGTTGCAGAGTCCTGTTGCCAGATATGGAGTCTTTCAGCAGTCAACCTCTTGACCCACTCGATGTCGGCTGATGTGTTGAGTCTGAGGCTTTTACCAACAAATCCTTATCAAAGCGACCAGAGTGAGATTTCCGAGCTGTCGTAACATCGTAATCACCATAAGACTCATCCAACTCTTTTCGAATCCTCGGCACTGTCTTCAGATTGACACCCAAACACTCTGATATGTTCGTATTGGAACTTCCGGTGGGAATGCCAAGCAATACAGCATGTCGTTTTTAAATTCCTGACGGTGTGAATTGCGTCATGGTGCTGTTTTTCGGATGGACGGTGCCCAACTAACCCTTACTATACAGTGCCAGTCGACAAAATAAAGAAAAAGTGCGCATGCGCGAATTTAAAAAAAAAAAAGAAGTAAAATAGCGACAATTTACCTCTCCTACCCAGTATAGGGATGTGCGTTGTGGTGTAGTGGATATCGGCTAGGAACGAGAAATCCGGGTAGCCGAGTTCAAATTCCAGTTGAATTCATTGCATTCACTTACGCGCAAATACCCTTGGGAAAGGTATCAATCCGTCTCTTCCTTCTAGTTATGGGTTAAATAACAGGACAGATTGGGTTCTATAGCCTTGGCTGGCAACCAATCTACCGCAGAAAGCAATGGCAACCTACTGCGGGATAATCTTCTGCCCAGTCAGTCATGCCTCTTTCGAGACATGAGCGCCCAAGCGTGTATCACGTATGGCACTTAACTGACTGACTGATTGACCCAGTATAGGGCAACCGTTACAGAAAATGCATTATTTTAACCTTTTCAAAAAATATTACCTGAGTATAGTGTGACTTTTTTTATGCCAAAAACTAACAAAAAAATAAATAAATAAATAAATAAATAAATAAAAAAACATAAAAACTCGCCCTGTACTCATAATAACATAACTTCATTACGAACAAACAACAATGAATAGATATATAATCTCTTCCCAACATACTAAGCCCGCAGAATTGAATCTGGCTTACTCATGGACCTTCAAAAGTCAGACTACTGTTTATTTGAGACTATCAAACAGTAAAATATAACTGCGCCGGTAATTAGTCATGGTTACATTTAGTATAAGAAGACAACTAATTGTACTAAAACGTAAAACTGTATTTTGTGTGGGGTTTCGTTTTCAAAGTAAACAATTCTATTAATTGAGAAAGGTCACAGAGAATGTCACAGAAAGGGATGAGTGTCTGAGGGAGATGAAGGTCATACATTTTGGTAGATGTTATGACTCAAAATTTGGAGAAATAAAAGAAAGTGTGGCGTACTGACTAACAAAAATATGCATTTTTAGCTGCTGGTGGGTCATGATGTTTAACCCTATTCGATCACCTCTTTGGGGAAAAAAAAAAAAAAAAAGAGTGGGAGTTGCCTCGCCTGGATTTGTTTTTGATTACTTAACGTTTTTTTAAAATGACTGATCAGGGTCTATTGCAAAGGGCAAGAAATTATGGGGAGCCATGATTGCCAACGTCCTGAATAGTGTTTTCTTATTTTGAAAGTGTCATTGCTTCACATGATTAAAAACAAACAAGGAAACTTTGTAGACGAACTCTTCAACATTAAAGTTTATTAAGGCTAAAGAATGTTTTAATTAAAACAGTATTAACAACAATAGCATTAATAAGGTGATTATATAAACTTATTTGTAAATGGAACTGTGTGTGTGTGTGTGTGTGTCTCCGTTACCTATAAACTCCGAAACGGCTGAACCGATTTTCTTGAAACTTTACACAGTTGTACTATAAGCGTTTGCGAGTGTTCTTAGCTAGGTTTGGTGTCGATAATCGAAAAAAATCGGTTTATAGGAGTGATCCGATTTTAATCAAATTTGATACACTCATAGACAAAGACATAAGAAACGATATTCAGAAGTTTCAATGTTGCAGCTCTTAAAATAGTGCAGAAAATCGATAATATATATATATATATATATAAGGCAAGATGTTTGTGTGTGTGTGTGTGTGTGTGTGTTTATCTGCTTGTATGTCTATTTTTTTTCAGCCCTTTTAGTTTTTGCTTCGGGTTTGGTTCTAAGTAGGTATAATTGTAGTTTTTAGTCTCAGCCATAATACCATTTACTCAGAGGACTTATTTAGCCTTCAAAATTCAGTTTCCGACGAAAAAAACTTTTGATATCGATACCAGGAAATCAAAATTTGACTTACATCCATTCATTTTTCTTTCAGTCTACGGTTTCGCTTTAACTGGAAACAACTATTGCTTTTTAGGCTTTCGTGCTAACGTCCAAAGAGTCTGAGCTCCAGGACCATGGATTAGTTTTAAAGCTTTCATTACACGCGAACAACGCCGGGCAATACTGCTAGTATATATATATATATACACACGATGAGAATGCAGCTCTGAAGACAAAACTGTTTATACATGTGTATGATGACAGAACAAAGAAGAAACGACGGAGGTTTAGGAAATAGTTCTATTAACGTAAACATACAAATGGTAAATCGGTGTGAATGTTTCTCGTTGAAAGAAAGATAAGTAGAGTCATAAAAGTCGTCTGCGGAGGCGTACATTAGGAGAGCGAGTGTGAGTTGTTACTTTTTACGGTGACGGTCTTTGGCGTGTGTCATTTGAAGATCGCATCCCGACGTTTTTACATCCTTTTCTTAGGCTTAGGTTGGCTTCAATTTTTATTTTGTTTCTTTAAATGGGAGTAGATGTTATTAGTGAAGATTCTAGATTGTATTTTTCTTTGCGTTGGTAAGTGAAACGGAAGCTATGTGCGGAGACTATGCGCAGTTGACGAAGTTTTTAGTTCAGTCTTGGGTTTCGGAGTGTTCACGTCTGCCAAGTGATGGAAATTTGTGTGACATTAATCAGAAGCTCTGGTTTTAGGAAGATTATAACAATACAAACTATTAATATCTAAGGTTTTGTTTAAAATGTCGAAAAATTAATCCCTATTGTAGAATTAGATTTCTACATTTTGTTTTAAACCCATTAAAAGTGGATCACAGCTAAGTATTATCAGTTTATGCTTAACCCATCAAAATCGGCTCCAGAATTCAGTTACGAAAGAACGTTTTTTGATTGGATAGTAAACATAATATTTCTATTCATCCTTAACCCAGCACGTGCATGAGTATCCTAAGTAGACAATATTTCGCGCCAACCGATTTGGAGCCTCAAGTAGATTTATTCAGTGGATTCTTCTTGTAATCAACTCGTCACCTGAATCTACGAAACTCGACTTTCTGGCTAAAAGTGAATTTTTATTAACATCATAACGGCTTGTGAAATCTCATCTTCTCAGTGACTCCAACAACTTTGACAGCACGAAACCGAAATCAATGAAGTTCAATTTATTGACCGAAAGTTTTCTTTAACATCAGACAGTTTGTTAAATACACTTATCGACATCAACTCAATAACGAATTCAAGCATAACGAGATACCAGAACAACCTCAAAAACATTAACTACATTGAAGAAAACACCACCAAATACAGTCAAAGCGAAACAACTTAATTTTAAGTCGAACAAACTATTACAAAACATTTTTCCACAAACTGCTAAATTTCTTAAACATACAAATATTTCTTTTTCTTTTTTCAATAATATTTTAGTACACATAACCAAAATCTCTAAAGTGTTATAAACAACTTTTCCATTCCATTTTATTCTTGGTTTTTGTTAGTAAAAACAGTATAGGGTCAGTTTAAGTGCATTTGTTACCACTACAAATTGGTTAACCCACTTCTTCTATGTGCCCTGTCCCTTCAGGACGTAGGCGATCACGGCTTTCCAAGTTTTCCTATCACTGGTGGCTCTGAGCACGCCTTCTCCTGTTACACCATGCAATCCTCGATCCATCATCCACCTGATTAGTTCCTTCAAATATGTTATCCGTTGCTTTCCCCTGTCTCTTTTTCCCTCTATCTGGCCTGTTAGTATCAGATTCTCCAAGCCCTCTTCCTCACTGTAGAACCACATGCCGTACAAAGTTGGAAGCTTTTCACCCGTTTGGGATAAAAAGCTTCGTATTTCTACATATCTCTTGTCATTCAAGCTTTATAATATATGTTAGTTTTAGGGGGAATGTTTTCAGGGGATTATTTACTTCTAAAGCGATGAAATCAATTGTGTGCTGTGTACAGGATTAAAATGTGAATGCCCAATTTTTTTCTATTTTTTTTCGCTTCATCCTGCAATCTCGATACTGATCTCATTATTAAGTAGCTTTTTGATACGCAAGCAGAAATTTTATACGATCATTATTTTAATTATGAGATTCCAAATATTAATATTATTTAACGAGAAAAGTGAAAAAAGAGAAAGAAGAGAAAAGTGAAAGAAAAAAGAAAGAGAAAAGAGAGGAGAGAGAAAAGAGAGGAGAGAGAAAAGAAAGAAAGAAAAGAAAGAAAGAAAGAAAGAAAAGAAAGAAAGAGAAAGAAAAGAAAGAAAGAGAAAGAAAAGAAAGAAAGAGAAAGAAAAGAGAAAGAAAATAGAAAGAGAAAGAAAAGAGAAAGAGAAAGAAAAGAGAAAGAGAAAGAAAAGAGAAAGAGAAAGAAAAGAGAAAAGAGAAAGAAAAGAGAAAAGAAGAGAAAGAAGGAAAAGAAGAGAAAGAAGAAACAAAAAAGAGAAAAGAAGAGAACAGGGAAGACAAAGGCTCTATTTGTATTAATTCCAATAAATAAATCTTCACAAGAAAAATACTGCATTAATATAGTTAAAAAGAAAAGACATACGAACCACCCATGTGTGTGTGTTTATAAGGTTTTTATTTTTCAAACATAGGGTCCTCCAGCAGCCACCTGCTTGACCAAGGGCAGTACCGTGACCCTTGGAATAATAATTATAGCGAGGGTCACGGCAGTACTATCTCGTCAAGGTACTTGACGTATGCCTCTGTGTTGAGTCTGGGACCATCACCAACAAATTCGGGAGTTTTTTTCCTTATCAAACCGATCAGATTGAGTTTTTCGAGCTGCCGTACCTTCGCAATGACCATCCAACTCTTTCCGAATACTAATCAGTTTTCAGATTCACACCCAAACACTCTGAAAGGTTCGTATTAGAGCTACCGGTCCGAATGGCAAACATTACAGCATGCCGTTTTCCAAATATCTAGCGGAGTGAATTGCTACATTGTACTCTTTTTCTCGTAGATGGTGCCCAACTATACTGTGGAGTCGACAAAATGAAGAAAAAATATAACATGGCGACAATTTAGCTATATCAACCTGTTTATGTCTGGCAACAAGACTGCACCAAGAAAACTGTCATGGCGGTCAGACAATGTCTGCGACCATTCGCCAGATTATTATGGTGATTTTCTAAGCGTAGCTTAGATGAAAGTATGGGGCACCCAGTGGGGATCAAACTCACTACTCAATTATAATGGTCCTAGCGAGACAAGCTTGCTAACCATTATACCACCTCGAAGTACCCAATTCACATGTGTGGAACGCAGTTGAGCTAGTGACCAAGAAATGGCAGCATTTACCATTTTAAACAAGGAGACCGCCCAGAAGAGTTGCAGGAGATTCTGAAGTCCTTATATTATTTAAACAACAATTTGAATATCGTACCATATAATATTTCAACAATGAAATGTACGTTTCTGAAATTTTACTTGAGTCAGATGAACTGATTTAAAAGTTCAGTTAATCTGAATTAAAACAAATATTGCATTTAGTTTAAGTTTTAACTTGCACAAAATACCGTAAAACCATATCACGCAGTTGTTTTATTACAATTTTATTCAATCCTTTATTAGTCCGAGTTGAAATAATTTCTGTCTTGCTTGAACGTTTCTTTTATTTTATTATAATTATCAAAACCTTTCAGAAGATTCTTCCCGAAAACCATTCGATATCTTTATTGTATCACAGTACAATCGGCACAGCATAATTATTGGGGAGGGGTGTTAAAAAATTTCTATCCAGAACATCACGCGTTAAATAAAGTTAATACATAAATAGACAATGTTTAGATAGTCGTTGTCATGCGTCATCGTATATGGAAGGAGGGAGGGTGGAATCTGTGCATCCATGGACTTTATTTTTATAAGATAAAAGTAATTTCCGACACGCCTTTCAGATTGTCTTTTCTTTTATAGACACACAATTGTAATTGTTTAACTAAAACTATTCTTAATTTTCCAAGGACGTCTACTGTAATGGCTAAAAATATATATTTAATTGTGTATAAAAGCTTGACAGAACCTACAGGTTAAAATTTCACTCTTTTTAATCCTACGAACTGCGGCTTTGAAAAACTAACTCAAGAGGATGCTTCCCAGATTACTGCAATCTTAATCTGTTGAAGTTTAATTATATATCTTCATAAACCTTCAACAGAGTCCGAAAACGTCTTCGCGCTTTTGTGTTTGACGAAAATTATTTTCTACTCATATAACTCCTTTCTCACAGACGAGACCTCGCTGCTCTATCGCTAGTTCCGTGGAGAGTGTTTCACCAGTCCTAACTTTCACGGCCAAGACCAGTCATGGAGAATCCCAAGAAAAACTAAAAATCAAATCTACTTAACTATAAAGAGATTCAGAAATGCAATTGGTCACTGCAAAACCTATTCAAATGCTGACTAGGAAGAGACCACCACCCTGTTATATATAAACTACGAACAAAACTACGGAAGCTGAAAAAGCCTAACGGAGCACCCAGATTGCAATATAGCATATTCCTGAACGACTAGAACCTGAAGGAAAACATATCTGAACAGGATGAAAAGATACGAGGGACAAAATGGAAATGGGACACACTAAGAAAAGCTTTAGTTACATCACTAAACGAGATCAACCCAAAAGAAAATGAAAAACAAAAAAAAAACAAACAAAAAAACAAAAAAAACAAAAAACAAAACAAAAAAAACAAAACAAAAAAACAAAAAACAAAACACAAAAAACAAAACAAAAAAAAAACAAAACAAAAAAAAACAAAAAAACAAACAAAAACAAAAAAACAAAAAAAAATGGATTACAAATGAGATTCACGACCTGATGCAAAGCAGAGAGAAAAAAACAATGCCAAGACGCGGAACAGAATAAAGAAAGTTACACAAAGAAATAAGA